>UCOJ01001840.1:0-20464 GCA_900474305.1 Cecidostiba fungosa
GGCTGTATCAAAAGATATTCAAGGTGTCCAATTTTACCCCTGTCCAAATATGCCCCACTCTCCCCTACATTATGAGCGTTTTAGAAGATTCTTGAAGTCCACTGATGTCGTAGCTTTATATGATGAGAAACGAATTTTGTATATTTAGCTGAGGATAGATACATTTGATACATAGGATCAGGAAATTTTCTTGAATATTAATTGATCGCAGTAGCTGATTATCAATGCGATTGAATTCAATAATACAGGAAATATTTCGTTTTGAATAATAATTAATCGTGCAGGAAATGCTATATGATAATCCCGTCACAGATAATATAAATATTAAATATATATATATATTTTTTACAGGAATAAATACATATTTTTCATTCGTTTCACGCTACATCATCAGCTGAATGACTTTATAATCGTCGTAAAGACAAACGTATTTGTTTATTATAAACACGAAGTCTGACCTTTATCGAAAACCTCGAAAAATCAGCGATCAACAAAGAACTCCTTTTTGTCTAATTTTGTCCTTGTGCATATAACGTAATAAAAAAAGCATGCTAATGAGCGAGGCATCAAGTGCTTTGTGGTCTTTCTCGTATCACGAAGTCGTTGGCCGCCAAAAGAACCGGTGCATCTTTCGCAAGCATCGGCAGAGCCTATAATAAAACAAGCCATACAATGTCTACTTTTGAGACGAAATTCGTCGAGCATTTATTTAACCTTGAACTTGAAGATTACTTTTCGAACAAGTTTCGTATAGAAATAAACAAGTGCATGCGTCTATCAATAACCCATCAATGATATGCTCAAGAAAAAAAATATAAAGCATCGCTTGTGCTAATGAGTTTCAGGAAACAATCAAATCTTCATTAACAGATACACTAAAATAGACTTGGTCTCACGAATATTGTAGTAGACGATAATTTTATATTTTCAAAGCAATAAGACCAAAGCGCGAACAAAAACAAACTGTAGCACACCATAAATTTCCCAACAAAGCAGCAGAGCTCGATCCTATATTATATCCACTTCCAGTGAACGCGTGAAAGTGATATTCGGAAAGCGAAGGCTATGCCGCAACGTCCCACACGGCGTTAATGAAGCCGCTGCGTCGATGCGCTCTTCCTTTACCTCTGCGAAAATATACCATTTAATACGCGAAGAGAGAGAAAGAGAGAGAGGGGAAGTGGTGTTTCGCAAATCGGCGCCAAGTCTTTTTTCTTCTTTTTTATGGTTCTGAGCGAGTGAATGTTGCGCAGTAGCCTTAGAGTTATTTTCATTGTTAGACTGATCAGAGAGGTATATCTAATATAGCTATTATATCGCGCGCGCTATTATGATAGATCGGTCATTGGTCATCGAAAGTATATTTTACATTATCATAGAGATTAACATCCTACTATGAAGTTTATATCAACGATTCATTTGAGTATAATACAGCTAATTACACACAGTAACGCTTTCTGATTTCGAAAAGGCTGCATAAAGCTAAATTTAAAGAGCATAAAATCGCATCACGCGATGGATCATTGACTCCCGCCGCGCGTTCAAGTCTCTCAGGTCACTTTTCGTCGAATCCATCCTGTATAAATGTGCGCGAAAAACCGGTTCAGGAAGGTCCGGAGTACATTTAGTGAAAAAGAATTGAGCAGTCGGTTTTTGAAGATTTTTTTATGTGCTCGTCTGTTCAAATTGTTCTGATGGCGAGTTAGAAGTGTATTCGTAAGCAGCGTTTTATTTTTCGGATTATAACGTGTATTAGGAATGTAGTCAGAAGGACTTGTAACGTGAGAACATTTTTAATTAGAAAAGAGTTCAATTTTCTATACCTATATACTATAGTGAATAATGAAAATTCCTTATATGCAGGCAATATTTTATCGGGTGTCTCTTAGCTGCTGTAATTGACTTGTCAGGTGAAGAGATCTTCGAGAATCCTTTTCGCTTATGTAATTGGCAGTAAATAAACAACGACTGGAATAAAATCGTCAAATAAAAGTATATAAAAATATAAATTACTCACAAATCCACATCCATTCCTCGAAAGTTCAACACACATCTCACCTGCAACATCCTGCTGAAAGTCTGACGTCAGCTGCACACGCAGGTAACGTTGATCCGGCGATATTGCGTCATCGCAGCATCCGACGCTACGCCCTGAGGCTTGTATGTGCATTCTCCCGGGAATCCCCGATGCTGCACGCGATATATTGCTCGGATGGTATGGAAAATGGATAAAAAGACTGTCGTGGGACTTACCACTGGCTAATAAAAGTAAAAGAGACAGTGCGATAATTTCAAAGAAGCCATATTCGTACAGTCCAAAAAACAAGCACTTTGCACCTCTTTCAATCCAAACAAAATATCTAAAACCTCTGTCCCAAGTTTGCGCCTCTGTCAACAGGCTACTACAACACGCGAGTTCTATAACGCTCGTTATTTTGCATCTGCTTTAGTAGACGTGCGATAAAAAAGGAGGATCGCGTCGTCGAGTTGTTTGCGCATTTTATTAATAAACCAAGGGAAGGCAGTGTGAAGTGTCCAACCTTGACTCCGCGGGTCCTATAAGCGATGACGAGAGAGCTTCGTTGTCATATCAGGTTTTTCACGCGACTTTTTTCTGGGATAGATGAATCGAAGCATTGTTTTGTAGGATTCGCCGTGTTATTTTCGAAGTACTTGTTTTTAAGGTTGCAAAATTCTTAAAAAAGTTACACGAGCAATCATTTTACGTTAGATAATTGATTACTAAATGAAACGGTTTACGCAAAAGTCACCGAATAGATCGCGCAGATCATCTTGTAGAGCACCGACCTTAGCACATATTTTTTTCAAAATTCAAATAGCTGGATCTCCTTCGATGGTGTTCGAGTATTTCATTAGAGTGATCACGATTCGATCAATCACTACAGTCCTACCTTTCCTTAATTCCTAATATAAATTACCCAAGTTGGCATTTGACTTGAGGAAAGAAATTATAAATTCATAAACGATCCTTTAATGTGTAATTTGGTAAAAAAAAGCTAGTATGAACGAGTCTTTAAATCACTTTGGACTCGAGGAATCTTTTGGCCCTGAAAATCATCCGTACACTATTATAGCTCTCTATATATTCATTGAAATTTGCCAAATATTGTTTATAGCAATAAAGAAAGTGTTATTGTAAATTCCAAATAAATAGCTGATGCCGAGATATTTAGCTTGAAATGTAACTTAACTGCGACAAAAAAACAATCCCTCCAACCTGCATAATATGTATGTATACACGATGCACCGCTATACGAGCAGCAGTAAAATGCCCCTGCATACCCGAGGCCAATTACGAAAGCACACTACAAGTCGGCATAATCGCTTTGGCTCTTGGAGAAAGAGCTGCTGCAGGGACCGAAATTTTCCATTAGTCCAGACGCCTGATGACGCAGAACGGCCTCTGCAGAGATCCGGAAAAAAGTCGCGGTTTATAGCCTTGGACGAGAGGATCGACGCTCTTGAACTCCGACAGATCAACGTGATGTTTTCTTAAAATTCGTATCGATGACGAAGAGGATGTAGGATGTACAATCCGTGGATGAGGGATTTGTGAGCTGCGTATATTTTTTAAAATAATTTATAACGTTGAGTTTGATAGCGAGACATAAATTTTCCATCTTCAATTTAATGAACAAATTCGGTGAATATTAACGCTTCAGAATAATACAAATCTAAAAAGAAACTACGTGCACTCACGCTCCGCTCGATAATATATGATAAAAAGGGCGATATATACTCGCTCGCGATTAGCGTACATAGTAGATATGTGCGAGTCAAAAGTCGAGCTTTATGTTTGGTTACGACATTATGGTGCATATAACTAAATCAAGGATATAATAATACATTATAAGTGTTTAAATTTTAATAGGGTAATAACATATTAATTTAACAGATTCAATAAATTCAGAAGCAAAAAAATGTTGAGAGGTTGAAAAATGAGTTCAAATAATCAATCGAGTTATTTTGTGGGTATAATAACTCGAAAAAAATTCGAAATAGTACTCGAAGCTTTAAGAAATATATATCACTGTTACGAAACAAGGAAAAAACCATAGTATTCGTTACATACATGTAAAAACTCGACAATCGTGGTGTTTAAGTCGATTTTTATCATCCCACACTTATTTTGCAATCAAAACAAAAAAAGTTTGACTCGCACAAACCCTACTATATAGCTAGAATATCCAAGTACGATATTCTCCAATTGACCAAAACAGCCTACTCCAGTATAGCGCGTTGTTATATATCCCCCGCCATTCGCATCTCTCGATCGCAGACTCAGGCCTCGCGTCCACTTCAGATATTCGCCTCAGCGGCGAACGTGAGCTCGCGGACTTTTCAGTTCTCGGTGGCTTCGCGTGCGAGCCACACGTATACGCACCTTTTACTCTCCGCGATCGCAACTCTGTCTCTCGGACGTTCAAGTGATATCGGTTGGTTGTTTCTTGTTGAGTGAAGTGCTCCGCTGGTGCGCTTTTCGAGGATTCGCTGATTCCTGCGGTGCACGAGGTTTGTAATGTTCGTGTTGGATATTACTATAAGCCAAGGATATATGCTGCTGAAGTATTAATTAATAAGCATCAGATCGTAACGATGGCTTTCCGCTTGAACTAATCATATTCTACTTTTACATCTTTTTTCCACTTCCGAGAGCTGTGATTGAGGTGTCTTGAATTATCGATTATTTCGTTTATTCTACCCGCGATTGCTTTTCCGTATATGAGAACTTCAGTTTGCGTCAACTAAATATTTGGTCGAATAGTATAATTTGAGGTTTAATAATTATACATAGGTATACTTGAGGTAAAATTCGACGTCTGCGTCAGACCAACCGAAATATTCTAAACCGCATAATCATATACGATGCTTAGAATAAAGAAAAATTCGCGTCATTTCGCGCAAATTTCCCAACAAAGAAAATCTCTGAAAGGCTATACTTCGACAGCCGCAGTGCCGAACGGAAATTTGCCTTGATCTGACTAACAAACTCCTCATGCAATTAGCAGAAGAAAAAAAACGGCGACTGTAGAGGCAATTTTGAATTTTAAATCACAATTAAGGATACTTACGAGAGAGACGCGAGAATGATTCTTCCGACTTATTTGGAATGTTACGCATATTGATTATGTTTGTTTATCGCGCAGTGCATTTGATTTTACTATTTCCTTATGATTATTTCGACGAATTGCGGAAAAATTCTTTGCGATCGCATACTCAACCTATCTTATACAATAACAATGCAGAAATCGGTAAGATTATCAAAATCACGTTTTTTTTTTCTTTATTTTTTCGTGCCACCGTAAACAGTCAATCGACAAAAATTAACGCAAATAAAAAGTAGCTCTGCGCGTCACGAGCAGTCCACCCACTGGCCGATTTTAAAGTGCGAAATCGGCACGTCTCGGGCACAAACAATTTTCGCACCGCGGCCCAGAGACTCCAATCCGCCGGGAATTCGATTGCGCCACTCTTATGTATATGCAAAGAAATTGAAATAAAAATTAAGTATAATGTGCGAAGCCGTGCGTGTTATTATCTTCTTTGAGAATCGAGGTCGGTTGGAGTCATGGAATACTAGATTAAGGTGTCTTTTTTTTCACGGTTCCTCCGTGAAAAAATCACCGGCTTTTATGCAGATTTATGCGCGATTTTCTATGCGCTCACGCGCGCGTGTGTGCGAGCATTATTTTTCAAAGACGCGCGAGAGTTTAAAGTGAATAGATTTTCGAGGATTGAGATGTGTATGTGGTGTGATGGGAGAGCAGGTGATTAATGAGGGGATTTCTGCGTGGTCATCCGCGTGCGTGATGAGCATCAGAAGAAAAATCGTGTTTTTCGAGATGGATCTGTAATGACGATTTGAATTATATTTCTTCTTTTTTTTCGACGTCACGCGGTGTATATCGTTAGTCGAGCACGAAAATCACCTGACGATAACGAAGGTATAATAATGATAGTACGAGATCGTTGTTTGGCTTCCGTGCATCGTTCATTGGAAAATTTTGGTTGAGCTATAAGATTCTTCAGATTTGCTGATGGTATGCTTTGAAATGTCTTCTCGGAAGCCTACACATAATTAAAGTGTGTCATCACGCGTTCAAAAATCACACGACTCATCGAGCGTCGATAATTTTCATTTAAAAACACACCTCAACTCGACCAATTTCTTATCCAAAAACCGCATACCTTAACTCTATAATACCTTCGTAAAACTCTCGCCAACATCCGAGAGCCACCTCGCATCGCACACGTGTTCGATTATCCACTCTTATACACGTTACATAGTCGACCAACCCATACAGGTGTATAGAAATTCAGGTGTATGTGTGCATACGCGAGAATGTCTTGTGGGACCCACTGCTGGGGTTTTTCACGTTACATAAAGATCTAGCTCAGTGAGAGACAGAGAGAGAGAGAGGCTCGGTGAGAGTTTGACGGGCATTCTCGCATGGGATTTTCGATGTGCTGTAACTCGATGCTTGGCTTCGATGAGAATTGTATAATAAATAGCTTTAGCGGTTAACGCGATTATGCTAGTGGAAAAATTGCGGGGTATTATGTTGTGCAGGAGTTTTACGCAAAATGAGTTATATTAATTGCAAAGACGATGTCTCTCTCGGGATATTTTTTTTTTAACGTGGTCGCTACTTCCCTGTTGATTTAGGTAATTAATAAAGAAAACAGAAAAGGCAATAGTACAGATATATTTTTTTTTAAATTAGGTAATCAATAGAACATATTACGTTCTTGAATTTTGTAAACAAATTCTTAAAAATATTGTAGTGCCTTAGTGAAACGCGTTATTTATTGATTGTAACTTGCATAGATGGCGTCAGGGTTATAGCCAGACAAATTAGTGAATCTCATTGTAAAACGATCGATCGAGGTTGCGCAAGCTCTTTATTTTTGTAACTTTGCTGGTATTTTCGTCGATAATTAATGACCTGTATAAAATGAAAGTGAGCGAGTAAACAGGTATTGCAAGAAACGGTATAAGAACTTCTTATTTGCAAGATACATATATTACACCAAATGGCCCGCCTCGTTATTTTAATATCAAGTAAAATCAAGGGGAGCGACAGCGCCCCGATGGCAAGTATGTTAAACATACTTCGTGTGATCGGTTTTGAAATTTATCAATTTATCATAATAGTAAAAGTTACAAAAGAAATAAGTCTGTGACTCCTAGGAATAACGACTTCAGTCCCTTGCTTATGAAAATCGAGTTTATGATAGCACGCGTATAAATAATTAAGTTCGCATAGACCACTTGCCGAATGTGATACAGAATCACCAGTTCTTATATTATAGAGGACTCTTTAAGTAACGAATCCATGTTATAAATAAATCAAAAGAGGTGTTGAGCTATTAATAACGGAAATAAATATAGTGCAATGTACATACTTAAACACACAGATGTATCACCGTATCTAAAAGCCATAACATTAGATGATCTGTAAAGATGACAAATTTTTCAATCGATTAAAATTAACGTATCACAAGGTTCCCAGAAGATAGCTAATATTAGGTATGTCTCTATAGAGCGTATACGCAAAGTCGCAGTTCCATTTTTATTTTAACATATCTTGTGATCAAAAAAATAAATCGTACAATATCTCCATTGTGAATTCCGACCGATTCCTCTCGCACATGTACTTTTAATAAACGAGCTCTTTGGGGCTGGCAGAAAAAGCTGGCGTCCATAGAGCAAATGAAAGCTGAGATAGCTGAGAGAGGAAAATTTCTAGAAAAGGGTAAATATATAGGTGAGGCGGAAGCATTCGAGTAGTCGGCTGCATGATTTTCAGTGGCGGAGTAAACACAGCCGCAAGCGAATTTGAAATGCATGATTCATTTATCTCATACCTCCACTTTTTAATTTTACCTGGCCAGAACACGTTGAAGATGTAACACACAACTTTGTGCATGAATTATCACCTCCGTATAATGCAAGAAGTTTGACTTTGAAAATTTATTTTAACAAAATCCTGGCAGCCTCACGGAATCTGTGAAATTTGCTCAATCCGTAAGGAATGAACCGCTGCGTAATACAAGTGTGTTATAATTTGTATTATTTAAGAGCTCTGAAAATTTAGATTTTAAAAAGGATATTTTTCAAATTTATTAGTTTTTGTTAGGATACTGAAATATTTTATGAAAATACTTTTTTTTTATTCCACTAGTATTCGTATTTTCTTCCAATATTTAAAACACTCAAGCCATCATTTGTCAAAAAGAGTAAGTTCAGATTACTCGTTTTTGGTATTCTCTTAATAGTACTGCTTAACAACGACCATACGTTGTATGCAGTTACGTTAGTGGTGCCATAAGTCTCGGCCAATTTGTATACAATACGTATCAAAAATAGCTTCTGCGCCGTTTGAAACTATGAATGCAGCTGTAAATGAAGTACGAAATATGAATAGATCAGTACAAGAGTGTTTTTCAGAAATTATGAAGGTTTTACAGAATTTATTGCGTATAATATATTACACGAATAAACAATGAATCTGGAAACTTATCTACGAAACTTGGGTCTGAATTCGAAAGAGTCTCAATCAAATCCATTAATTTGAAAAATGGCGTTGGTGGAACTGAGATAGAATACAATTATTTCCAAACATTCCTACTGACTCAAACGACGATCAATATCTGAAATTCACTATACCAGCAGCGAGGAGAAATGTAGTGGACATACTACTATTCCGTTCATCGATGCTCGAAAACTTGAAACTTTTTGCTTACGACACACATCAACACTTTGACAGAGGCTAAGATCTTAAGAAGACGTTGCTGAATTTACAAAAAGAGCATTCGCTTATTTAATTTCAGTGTATTTATTAAAGCAAGCGTATATAAGTTTGTCTCAAAGCAATTGATCTCTCGAAAGTTTATATTATGTACATAAAAATTATAATAAAATAAATAACATTAGCAACTTTTTCTTTCATCAATAAGACCACACGAGTTAATTAAAAACTGCGAGAACGGTATCATCAAATTCAAAATAATAATACAGTCTACTAATTCATCGAAAAATACTTGAAAAAATACACAATGAGTGCACGCCATCAACGAATCGTGCGCATTTCACAAGCTATAGAAAACGAGCGCAAAACCACAAGATGACGAAAACACCTCCGAATTTCAAAACGCGATCGAAAAATTCCCGATTGTCGGGATACTATTATATATTTATATATACATCAGGAGTCAGACTCGCGATTATCCGGTGTAACCGGCTCCCGCGGCGGTGAGAGTAGCATATCCCCAAAGTCCCGCCTGTTTCATCTCGGCTTATACTCGCCGCGGGCATTACGTCACTTATAAAAAAAATACAAAATCCAGGCGTATATTACCTCATCATCGGCACTTGCGCTGCTCGAACTTTTCCTGATCGTAAACGAACTGAGTTTGCTTATATACCATGGATATCGTTGTATATGTATACATGTACAATATGTATAAGGGAGAGAGAGTAAACATTGCTGGAGCTGTGTTTGTATTAGTAATTTTGGGTTATTTTAAGGCTGAATAAATGTCGATGAATTTTGTTTGGAGGATTCTTTAGAAACGATTGTAAAAAATTGATTGAAAATTAATACAGTATTGTGGTCTGATCGTTCAATATTGAGGGTCTACGAGCTAATTTGTGTATTAGTTTTTTTTCAAGATGAAGGAGAAAACTAAAGTTAATTTTACCGAAGTGAAACAGTCATCAATGGAATATTCACGACCAATTACAAACTCGTTTGCATTGATTTTAGAATAAAGTTTTTACCGCGTGCGATCGATGTTTTTGTTTCCGTCGAGAAGTTGCGAATGTCAAGCGTCGTTTTTTCCCGCCGAGCAGAAAAAAATGTTCAATGTATTCACTTTACATTAATTCTCGAAGAAAATAAACAGGAAACGAGAGAAAAAAGTATATTTAACTTTTCCGTCGTGGAATTTTTGACTTTCGAACACCTTCGAATGGGACTTGTTATGTAAGTACCATACATGGGCGCAGGAAATATAAAAGAGTCGCCTTTAATTCGTTTAGTGTCTTCAAGATGTAATTTAGCAATTTAGTCGCTTATATACTGTCTATTGGGATGCTACAACAGTTTGATCGTGACAAAATAGCAGCGGTGAAAAGTAAAAGTTCTCTAATGGTATGATTGTGACTTTCGATGCAACAACGTGCAATTATAAGTGCAAGAACACGAGTATTATCTGTTTATTTACGACGATTACGGTAACGAGTTGTACTTGTATAATTTTACGACAGCTCGGTTATTTTGAAAACATGTCTCGGGTATAGCTGTCTATTATTTACGCAGCCCATAGTTATTTCAAAAATGTTTACAGTTTAATTAACGGCAAACAATCGTTTGAATCGAAGAAACATTTCTTTTGTTCTTGTCTCGCACAAAAAATGTGTGTCATGACAGAGGTGCGGGTTGAAGGTTATATACTATTAATACGGGTAAGAAACAGTTAAATTATGAGAAAATATTACAGAATCCGATAGGATTTCTTTTCGAAGAATCAGTCAGCTTTCCTATAGACCTTTCAAAATCGTAGTTTCATGAGTCGACTGTTTTGTTTGATTGATTAAATTACCCTCAATTTGTAACGGATTATATCACCTGTAGCGTGCGTTATGTCATTTTAATCA
This sequence comes from Cecidostiba fungosa, assembly GCA_900474305.1. Lineage (NCBI taxonomy): Eukaryota > Metazoa > Arthropoda > Insecta > Hymenoptera > Pteromalidae > Cecidostiba > Cecidostiba fungosa. The sequence continues at coordinate 10,685 of UCOJ01001840.1, forward strand.
GGAATACAGTTTTCGACTGGGAGTAACGTGACACAATGGTATAATAACTGCATAATACATTAGGTAGAAACAAACATAACCATTCAGGATGTAATTATGTGTAACATTATAGTTTCAATGGCTTTTTCGTTTCTATATGTAAACGATGTAGCTCAATATTTTATCTTCAAACAAACAGTCAGCAAACAACAGAAAATTCCCATTAAACCGATAAAATGCCACGACATCGGCAGTATCGCAAAGATCCTTTCCCTCGACCTCCAAATAAGAGCTCATCCAGGCGCATCATCATAGAATTAGAATCTCTCCATAAGAAAACTCCAGCGCTGAATAAACGCGGCAGGTGAAACCTCGTGCGGTATAGTATAGTATAGACTCGCTCGGTCGTTCTCCCTTTCATCGCGGAACGATGAAATCACACGATCGATTACGACATGCTGCACTATACGCTATAATGTGCGCGCTTGCTCGTGTGATACACTTATAGTATACACATATGATTATATATATATACTCTTTTGGGTTATTACGCGGATATTGAGCGCGCTTAGACAGGTGGATTGGTAACTTGTAAGCGAGTTGGCTTTTCGGTTATTTTGTTTGGCTGCGTGTAATAACGTTATCAATAAATTTTATCATTGTTTTGCAAATCTTATTTATATCTCTATATAATAGATTAATACAAAATACGCTTTGCTAGTAGATATAGAATGAATTAAAAAAAAAGAATGTGGATTAAAATTTCATTTTAATTTCAGACATGGAGTCAGGGGCGAGCGGAACGGTGGCACCGGCCGGCCCGGTAGCTTCGCTGGAGCTGAAGACTCGCCGGGCTCAATTTCAGACTCAGGCCTCGACAGTCGCCACAAGACGCAAACATGCCGTTTGCGTTCGTCGGGCATTTAAAAAATACGGACCCAAGAGCAATCCCAACGTCATCCTCGATGGACTCAACATGACCGTACCCAAAGGCACAATGTGAGTATTAATTATCAAGCATTCTTTATACACGTAGTTTGCTGTACTAAATTCTGATGGCACTCGTTGTAGTTGGCGTTGTTTGCAATGATTGTGTAAATTCATTGCGGCTTTTCGTCGACAACACTTATTAAATAGCCTTAGCACCTCATTAACTGACTGCGTTTTAACATTTTAAAGTGCAGTCTACTGGTACATAATAAAGTGACGCCTGTGTCTTACAATCTTGCAATTTGAAACAATGTCACGTCCCGTCGAGATGTTTACTCAATTAATGAAATGTTTCATCACGTTTGCTAAAGTTAATCAAAATTTCTGCGGATTTTCCAAGCGTAATGTATATGAGCATTTTTATACGTAAGAAATCCACTAACTCGGTTCAGAAAGAAAAAAATTATTTTTTAGGAGGCGTACCTTCCGGACTCAGTTTTTACGGTTCTTTAAAACGTTCTGAATACGAGAAAAATAATGTATAAACGCGAAAAAGGTGGCGCACATATTTGCCAGACAGTTTCAGTTCTCTAATGCGAATGGGAAATTTAACATGGAAAAATGAATGACAAGCAGCCATTCTGGAACTATATGTCTGAGTAGGATGAACGATGAAAGTACGGGAAAAGAGCTAGAATTTGAAAAAAAGATCGTTGAAAATGGTCGCTTGGGTAAAAAGTTGTTTGCGACTAAAAATAGCGAAAAATCATGAAATCATTCAACATCATCATTTATGATTTACGCTATTTTCAATCGCAGACAACTTTTTACCTAAGCGATCATTTTTAACCATCCTGTTTTTTAAATTCTAGCTTTTTTCCCATACTTTATTGATTCTATAAGTATGCATTTTCCGTTTGCGTCCTACTCAGAGATTCAGTTCCAGAATGGCTGCTTGTCATTAATTTTCCCATGTTCAATTTCCCATAAGAGAACTTGAACTGTCTGGCAAATATGAGTGCCACCTCTTTCGCGTTGATTCATTATTTTTCTCGTGTTCAGAACGTTGTAAAGAGCCAAAAAATCTGGTTGGTAGGTGTGCCCCCTAAAAAATTATTTTTTGTTTCTGAACCGAGTTAGTGGATTTTTTACGTCAAAATGTTTAATAATATAGGTAAGGCTCCATACACGATTTTAGATGGTTTATATTGTCAAAAGCTTCTTCGATAAACTAATGCATATAAGAGGAGTTTCGCCTTATGTAATGATGGAAAAGAATAATGAGCTTACGCAAGGAGTATCAGAGTTAATTTGCATTTACCAGTGCAACGTTTCTAAGGACGTAAAATTATATCAAGTGGCTTCTATACTGTCTATTTGTAGTGAATTCACAGTCATCAAAAAGTCGTAGTCAACAAGTTCGTATATACTATTAAATTTGCAAAAACGACAGTGTCTGCATAAACGTCCCATGCATCGTCTCTAATTATCATCTTGTTACAAAGTTGCAAAGATAACCACAGACATTAGCGGCAAAAAACAAAAGTCCAGCAGTCATCTTCCCTTGGAAAAGAAAACGATTTCCGATTTTCCACGCGATATAGGTATCCCCCAAAGTTTCGCGTCTAGTCGACTCCCTCTTACGCAACTGATCTCTTTAAACTTGAAAAAAATACCTGCAAAAACAATTCTCCCTCTAAAAAACCTGGCGTCGCACAAAAAGACTCCACCGCTAGCACCGACAGCCTATTTATCATAAAGTCACGGTAAAAGTACACACCAGGAAGAGCATATATATCGCGCGATGCTGATTATACACGTGTGTACCTTGTCTCTTTTTGCTCGTCTTTGCTCGTGTGCACTCGCTCACTTAGACGAGTCTTTCTAATTACTGACTCGCGCGCGTCATTTATTCGGATGAAAAAGCCTTGTGATGGACTGTGTGTAGGTGCATCAAGGCCGAAAGGTACTTGAGTGACTGGGAAAAAGAAATCGATTGATAAATTAACCTGTCAATTGTTGCGTGGAATTTTTCGGCGAAAGTCGATTGCGTGGTTGTGTGATTCAGGCAATGTTTTGACAGGGCGCTTTGCTTTAAGTTATCGGCGCGAGTATTATAAGGTCAAGGATGAAAATGCCGGTAGATATTGCTTTTTTTAACGCTGGTCTGCACGAATAAATTTGCGAATAAAAGGAGCATAAATTTACTTAAGAATGACCTTATTATGTCTACGGGAAAAGAATCGGCAAAATAACATGAAATGTTTATTTTCGTATAATGTCTCTTCTCTGATATAGGATGGAGTTTAGCAATGGTAACAACGTTTTTGTCGATACTTTTCTTACGTTACTTTTTTCCAACCTTCGGGCCACGTATACATGGATAGAACTCGCACGACGACATTGTTCGAAAAAATAAATTCTAAATGCAAACTTATTTAGCATCCTTCTCTGCAGCAGAGAACGCGCTTGAAATATTTTCGCTAAAAAGTGTACTTTGTCAATATTTTCTTTGAGGATGAGTGTATATATACGTTAATGCGTTCCATACTATTATTCATGAACTTGAACCATCATTAGTTTTGTCAAATACTTCCTCAACACGTGATTCAATAGAGGAATGCTTTACCTACGACTGAATTCTGATTGATAACTAAAAAATTTGTCGACGATAAAGATTACAACGCCTGTATATAAAATATCAATAAAATACTTATTTTTACAGCTACGGACTGTTAGGTGCCAGTGGCTGTGGTAAAACGACCCTCCTCTCATGCATAGTAGGTCGTCGTCGACTAAACTCAGGCGAGATATGGGTCCTAGGTGGTCGGCCAGGTTCCAAAGGTTCCGGAGTACCAGGACCACGTGTTGGTTACATGCCTCAAGAGATCGCGTTGTACGGCGAGTTCTCCATTCGTGAAACCTTCATATTCTTCGGCTGGTGCGCCGGTATGACCACCGAACAGGTCGATGTGAAACTCGAGTTTCTGCTCAAGGTTTGCTTATTACACATATGCTGATTGTTTAAATAGATTGATATTTCAAAAATGGGATACTCTAACCTTTCTCATTTCATTACAGTTCCTACAACTGCCCTCCGAGAACCGCTTCGTTAAAAATCTCTCAGGTGGTCAGCAACGTCGTGTGTCCTTGGCCGCTTCTCTTCTGGCTGATCCAGAGCTGTTGATTCTGGACGAGCCAACGGTTGGCGTTGACCCAGTGCTGCGTCAGAGCATCTGGGACCATCTGGTGCAGATCACCAAGGATAGCAAGACGACCATCATCATCACGACCCACTACATCGAGGAGACGCGTCAAGCTGGTATAATTGGTCTCATGAGAAGCGGACGTTTTTTGGCTGAAGAGTCGCCCAGAAGACTTATGGAAATGCACAGACTCGATACCCTCGAAGAGGTGTTCCTGAAACTGAGTAGGAGACAGAATATGGGCTTGAGGAGGAGGAGTAGTATCCTCAGCAGTGTTACCGGTGTACCGCCTGAACCTGTGAGTTGAGAGTCTGCGATTCTTGCTTATTATACGCGGTATAAATTGAGATATAAAGTAAGAAAGATGCTTCTTTGTGTAGGATGCGGATGAAGAAATGAGCGGAGAGTTCGGTGACAACGTTAGCATATCTAGTCGAAGGAGAAGCATAGCTGTGACATCCGATGATGACGTAAGAAAAATAAAAAAAAAACATTCTATCTTGTCGAGATTCATTTTGTGTGCTAATCCATTCGATGTATCATGTTAAAACTTTCACCTATACATTTCATTTCAGCCGCTGGATCTGCCTCCAGAGGAAGAGGGTTCCAGCAAATTCCAGATGCTGAATCCGCAACACATGAAAGCTTTAATTTGGAAGAACTTCCTGTGGATGTGGAGAAACGTTGGGTAATGAGATGTTTCGTTATAGTTATTGCAAGATTCGGCTGAGCTTAATTTCTCTGATGTTACAGAATCACTACAGTATTTCTCAGCCTCTTATATAAATCAAATAAATAGTGTTAACTTTTTGATTTTGCTTGTAGAATGATGTTGTTCATCATCGGTCTTCCCGTGGTCCAAATAATCCTATTCTGCCTGTCGATCGGCAAGGACCCAGTGGGTTTACGTTTGGCGATCGTCAACAACGAACTAAACTCGAGCATGGAAGCATGTATCCCTACGATAGGCTGTAATTTAACTTTACTCAGCTGTCGGTTCTTGCAACATCTAGAAAAACGGCAAGTCGTCTACATTCCGTATGATACAGAGGATGAAGCTGTACACGCCGTGGAAAAAGGCTGGGCCTGGGGTACCATTAACTTCCCCGGAAACTACTCAGCTTCGCTGATGGAAAGGATAGACTATGGTAAAGATGCCGACGAGTTCAGTATCATGTACGCGGACATGCACGTCACTATGGATATGTCGAGTAAGCGTTGTCGTACTATAACACTTTTGATGATTGCGGAAGTGATGTATTAGTTGAGACTAATAAAGTTGATTTGGATTGCAGATCAGCAGATCGGACAACTGCTGCAGCGAGATCTCTACTACTCGTTCCAGGAGTTCTCGAAGGACATCACCAAGTCTTGCAACTACAGCGATAAATTGACCGACATACCCGTATCGGTGAGCTGATAACTCGGAACTGTTGGATTTATGAAACGATTTTTAGATTACACGGTGATAATAATAAATGAATTTCGTTATAGTTCCGGGAACCGATTTACGGACCGTCTGAGCCCAACTTTACCGATTTCGCTGCGCCTGGTGTCATTTTAACGTAAGCATTAGTCAATCGACATCGATTCTATGAATAACTGATAATATATCTATACACGTACAAAAATCTAATTTTAAATTCATCAACTGCAGAATCATCTTCTTCTTGTCGGTCGCCCTGACGTCTGGTGCCATGTTGCTGGAGAGGAACGAGGGTTTGCTCGAAAGAAGTTTAGTCGTCGGTGAGTCATCTCTTTTTAATATTACACAAAGTTATTTGAAGAAGCATCTTACTAAAATTTACAATGTCAATGAAACAGGTGTCACCGGTACTGAGGTTCTCTTCGGTCAGGTCGTAACGCATTTCGTCGTCATGGTTTGGCAAACTATCATGGTCCTGGTGGTGGCCTTCGCCGTATTCAAAGTAACTTGCGAGGGTGACGTCGTCTGGGTTACTCTGCTAACAATTCTTACCGGATTGTGTGGCATGTGCTTCGGTAAATCCATATTTTATTCAGCTGATTCTTCTATTTCGAAAAACATTGTTTAAACGATCGAAAATCCCATTCCAGGTTTCGTGGTAGCATGCTCCTGCGACAACGAGCGTAGCGCCACCTACATGGCGATGGGCTCCTTCTTGGCGATCGTCATGTTGTGCGGTGTCATCTGGCCGATCGAAGGTATGCACCATGTGCTCAGATACGTCAGCTTCCTGCTGCCGCTGACCAAGAGCACCGAGTCCTTCCGAGCTATGCTCGCCCGTGGCTGGACTATGAACGAGCCCGCCGTCTACGAAGGTTTCGTCGCCACCTTTATTTGGATCGTCGTGTTCCTTACCATAGCCATACTTCTGCTGAAGTTCAAGAAGGGCTGAAGATCCGGACTTTCGAAAATTTAATGCACATCCGATGATAGTCGATGGATCTGGCTCTCAAAGAGGATCAGATCGGTTTTTAGCGATTTTTATTTTGTTGACATTGATTGATAATGTAGGTTTTTATACGATGATTTGAGACTTTTAGAGTATGAGCAATAAAGTGTGAGCATGAGAGTGTGTTGATTGACCGAGAAAAAATCGTTTTCTAGAAGTCTGTACGCGCCACTTTGACAATAGCGAGGTTATCAGATTTATGGTGATGCTCATTTCTCACTGGAGAAGATGAGCTTCTTCGATCGGATTATATTCGTAAACAGACTTTTATTCTAGACAGATGTCTGTGATAACGTAGAAAAAAAGATTTTTTGTTTTTAAAAACGATTTTTTCTCAGTGCGAGCAATGAGAATCAAGTGGTAACTATAGTATAATATATTACAATAATTTTGTTTTTTTCTCAAAATTGTTATAATATCTTTGATTGATTGGCTGTTGAGTAACCAATCGATTAGCTACGGTTATGGTTTATTCTTTGGTTTTCGATATTACATATCTTGCCATTATTACAACACAAACAAATTGTTAATTCAACATATAAAGTTGCCGTAGAGGCCCCTTAAAATTTCGTCTTGAAACAAAGTTTGAAACAATTGCGAAAAAATCTAGAAAAACTTTATAATTGAAAATTTGTAAACGATGAATATTTTATTTTAAATTAACGATTATTTTGACATTAAAATGTAAAATAATATAATTGAGTGTTAGAAATCAAGACTCGACGATTCATAAAGATTATTTACATTCGGTGCAAGCATAGCAAAATTTTGTTTCTTGACATTTCATTTTTTTAGTAAATATTTCGTTAGTTTTTATTCTGATTTGTTAGTATAACGATTTCACAGTTTTTGTATCAATAATTTTATTTATTTTAAAGTGGTGCTGTTTTAACAAATTCCTGAATACTTCTATAATAATAATATAGAAAAAAACAGAGTAACCCAACCCATGCGTGTCTATAGTGTAAGATGTAAGGTTTCTTTGCATCAATGCGTACGCCGATTTCTTGCTAACTGCAGTGAACGTGACATACATATATTTATTTAATTGTTCTTTCTTCGATTCCCTCAGCTTTTATCTTGTAGAAAATATTCTTGTACAGTAATAGGTTTAAGTGTAAAAATACCAAAACGGGATGAATGGAGAACAGCGAGTCATCATAAGTCTTATGAGAGAGATATATACACCTATAAGTGACTTGTTGAAATCATAGTTTGTATGCAGGGTTTCGGATTTTATTACTAGTAACGCGTTTGTGCATATTATCTATATAATAGAAGAAGGCTTTGTTAGGAAAGAAGCCGTAAATTATATTTAGTTGATTTTTCAAGGCAGGTCCGTGTTTTTTAATAAGTAATTAGAGTTAGATCAGTATTTTGTCAAGATAAGTCTCTTTTTGTACAGCCTTATGTTTATGGAAACTAAGATATCTTTTAATAAAGCGACATAAAAAAAAGGTTTTTATGAATTTATAATTTTATTTCTACTCTAGTCTTTTCCTATTAAGAGAAATTTCTTTAAAAATGTGGTACTTTTCAATTTTTTTCTTCAATCAAAAGCTTCAACTTCTGGTGCAGTATCAGAAGATAAGCTATTTTTTTGCTGTGGAGGATAGTAAACAGTAACTGCCTTTAGCATTAACTGCCAAAGCTCAATATAATTGTATGAACAAAGTTTAAAAACTATCTGGAATAAATTAAACGTACTATCGGCCAGTGGCTTAACAATATTGCTGCAGCTTTTTTCACACACAGATGCAGGATATTGACTATTGCATGCCAAGAATCGAAAATGAATAAAGCTTTAATTATTATTATGTAGTTTCTTTATCCTTAAAGCTTGGTGGTCTGTCCCTTACGAAAATAATGTGCAGATACCTCTGCACAGATATCTCTTTACAAAATTTGGACTATCTATCCCATTTGAACAAAATTTTCGAAAAGTTCTTAAAAACCATTAAACCTATGTTATGAGTGCTAGTATAAATTAAAAAAAAAATTTTTTTGTTTGGTATAATTATTTGGAAAATATCAATTTCATTGGCATTAACCCCCATTTTCCGAGCTACCATCCGGATGGTAACACCTATACTGGCCTATCAAAATTACTGATACTTCTCTATCGCAGGAGGAATTATTTGTATATAAAGAAACCTATATTACCGCAATTAGCGTCGCAATGAGAAATTCTTTATCAATGCCATCTTTGTCAACGTCGCATGTGATAAATTAAGGAATCAGATACAAAAATTGAATTTTATACTTATATTTATCTTAAATTGTTTAAAAAAATATTAAATCGTTTTAGACATTTAGGTACACTGTAAAAAACAATTTTTATATATGGCATTACTGGGAACAGAAGCTTTCTAACTTTAATAATTAATATTAATTAATTATGAGGTTTTGTGCTTAAATCGCCGTTAAAAAGTACCACGTGGTTTTACTGCGTGGTAAAACCACTTGGTTTACCATGTGGTTTGGTCGTTATTTCGGTTAGAAATAGTATAATTTAATACAATTTTAGGAAAGTAATGGATTTGATACAATTTTTAGGAATTTGTAATGTTGTAATGTATTTTGATTAAATAATTTTGTTCGGTTTTTGTACTTATTAGAATAGTTTAAAAAATGTCGGAATATTGAAAAGCCCGCGAAGATTAGGAATCTATTTTATCATAAGAGAGTTTTCCGGCAAAGCTCATAAAGTTTTGAAGGGCCAACTTTAAGGCGGTTGCGCTCGTGAGGTGCATGGGGCAGTTGTGCTTAGCAACCAATCGGGATCGTTCGAATACTTTAAAATCACCGAGTTAGATTTTCCGAGATAATTATTAGTTTTGGCGCAAAAAGACACAGGAATAAGTATTGAATTGAATAAATGAATTCATGTTAAGAATTCTTTTTGGTAGTCATCATTTTGTGTATTATTTATTTAATCACCTCTTCCCGTAAAAGTACGTTTCCCGTGGAAACACTCGTGGTTACCACATAGTGGTAAAGCACATGGTATTACTACGTGGATTTTTTGTGTAAAAAAACATGATAAAGTTTATAACACTAGGAAAATCGACCGCGCTTCGCGCGCTTATAATATCGTTACGCACGTCTTTTTTTACATTCTAAAAAGAGCCCAAACGTTAGCATTTTCCATACTCTATAATATAAATCATATGTATGTATTTGGTTAATTTTGTATCTTTCTAAAAATTATATATCGCCCAATGCAATGT
>UCOJ01001841.1:0-19972 GCA_900474305.1 Cecidostiba fungosa
ACTTTATTGTCACTCTAAGAAATGCGTAAAAAATGCTCGAAAAAGCGTTTCATCACTGGGACAAAAATGACTCTAGTTTTCGCCGATCTCCATTAAAATGAGGTATTAAATAGCTTTAAAATGATATGGATTTCTACCAGGGTTGCTTAAAAAATATTTTCTTTTTCTTTTAATAGACTAGCTCTGGCTTAAATTTAAGTTTTTTAGTTGAGACTGTTAAAAGTTTTTATAGCCATTACATAGCTATTCTTGTCACGTACTTTTTATTCGATTATAAGATAGGCGAGAGATTTGCCTAACAACGCTCGAGCTTTCATTATTAGGAATATTTGCCCAAGTACCTCCTCTCGTAGTTTCAATATATGCGCTCTGTACCATTAGGTTACTGCCGACAAGGAGCTCTTGATACTCTGCTAACAACTGGTGTACGTTCCATCGTTTCTCGAAAATCAAATAGCTCTTCATTACAGGCATATTCCAAGTAATCACTTAGCTTACTCTACTCTAGCCAGCTGTTTGCGCTTGCCCGAAAATTTTCCCGATGACCCCCTAATACAATATTCCCCAACTTTTTGACATACTTTCACGCAGTTGCCTTCCCCTCCTCGTAAAATCTCCTTGGGTTTCTCGAAATTCGATGATGGAGCGAGTTTTTCGCTGTACCTCGGTGCCAAGAAAAAAGCTTCGCAACTTACTCCGACTTTGAACTTATACTTGGGTGGGAAAGGGGACGCGAAACGTTTACTCTTAAAATTGAGATTTCAAACAAAGTTTTCGAAAGTGAAATATCATTTCGCAGATGTGATACCAGCGCTGTTCTTTCGTCTGTACCGCGACGCCTCGAGACTCGTACCTATATCTATATTGTTCGTAAAATATAATCAGGCTCGTTCGTCTGTTACTACTTGTCTGCTCCTTGAAGAAATAGTATATCGTGAATCAAGGGCGGAAAGAAGGCAATTAGTGATAAAAGTGTGCGACGAGTCAGAATCGCGTTTTCCAATACCTGCATAAACCAGGAGTTTGCGGGAAAATAGGTACTAGTGCGCAACAATAGAAAATAACCACTTTGCGCACACTTTACATGCCCGTGTAACAGCATAATATACTTTCAGCAAAGATAGGACAGAAAATATTTCTTTTCACTTCACCTATATTATAATATGCAGCAAAATGCAGCGCATTACACCGGCACTCACCAATTGGAATAATAAAAAGTTACAGGGCTCTTCGTTTCGCCACCACTCGCGAAGAAGTGGAGTAAAATGCAAAAGGCTCTTTGTTACGGCATATTGCCTATCAATGTTTACTCAACAGCAGCGAGTTTCTTATATCCCCTACTCGCGAAGCTTTATTTTTCATTCTGGCTGCGGAGAGCATGCATCTTGTTGCCCGTCACTCCGCGGGGATCCGCGTTATTCATATTTCATGTGTGTTTTGAGTGAATGCGAGGCGCTACGCGGCAGTGCGCCGGCTCCCGATGTTCTTACTCTCTGCTTTTGCCGATTCAGCGTGTCGTTGCAAATTCACGAGAGCCGATGTTGAAATCGTTCGGCGGCTTTATCGGGGAATGGGGAAAGCTTTCTTCCTCTTCCTTTTTCGCTCTCGCCCCCCCCCCTCTTTCTGTTCCCCCTTCCTTTTACTCTACGGAGTTTTGCGCGCGCGATACTTCGCGAAACGTTGCGAATCGATTGAAAAGTATACCTGCTGAGATAGGCGGAATTGAAAAACAAATTTTCAAGTTTAATTCATTGGTATAGGACCAATGTTTCTTTCAGACTATAATTTATTGAAATCATCATTATACATAGCGATTCATGTACTATTCTATATAAAGAGATTTCGTATAGTCATCAATTGAATAAGGATTCACTTACATTCGTTATTTCAGTTAACTTCGTAATTTAAATAAAAAAAGTTAACTTCCATAAAAAATCTATATTTGTTAGAAGCTTTTTGCACAGAAGCTAATGGCCTGGTATAATTGCTTCAAGTTGGCGCGCAACTTAATGATGGAATGAATAATCCAACCCACTCTTCCACAACCATTAGTTTTGCACTCCTCTCTCCGCGAACCATTTTGCGTTTTATCGCATCATCATTAAGTAAATTGTAAAAAAAAAAAACGAACGGCGTTTCAATCGTAGATGATAATTCGACCTCGATTCGTTGAGTCGACTGTCGGCCCAGATACAACTGCCGAAGTTTTTGCCAGAAATTTGTCCGCATTATCGAAGCCTTTCCTCTTCTCTCCGTATTCGCCTCGTCCAAAACGCGTCCGTGTATACAGCGAAGCAGTCGAAAGAGAAAGAGAGGAAGTTCGTCAATTTAGCCACGGGTCAATTCACCGAATAAGTCGCCCGCGAGCAGTAGCTGTATTATAAGGCACTGGAGAAGCTAAAATAGAGGCAGTCGAGGAGGCGAATGCTAAATGTCCCGGCGCGGCGTCGTGGAGTGGAAGGAAATCGTGAGAGTCGCTCACGGAATATGGAATCGAGAGAGAAAGAGAGAGGGAGTGGTATGCACGCGAAATTTTACAAACGGGGGTATATCGCGCGCGCAGCATAAAAGAGTGGTGCTTTCAAGAGAAGCTTTCCGACTCGATGTATAGCGGTGATGAAAGATTAATTCTTATGAAGATGTATGAAGATGGATTCTTTTGAAATCGAGACGACTTTTGTTCACAAAGGAGTTGATTAATTGTTATAGACGTGCCTGAGAGGAAGTACTGTAATGCAGTAAATAATCAATATATGAGCGATGGTTAGACTTACAGAAGGAAGAACTACTGTATAAATAAAGATGCCACAAAGTAGTCAAAACATAATATAGTCAGACAGTGTGGATAATTAATTGAGACTCGGTAAAGCTAAGTAGGCGACCACGAGTAGTACAAACATAATACGGTCAGACATGTGAACAGCATTTCGAAATCGAGAATTTACTTTTTCAGTGTTTAATTTTTTTTTAAAGACTTCCATGTGTTTAGGTGCCGAATATAACATTTGTGAACGGGGTAAGGATAGGGTGGCAAATAAATAATTTTGTTTTCGATCTAAAAATTGATTTATTGAAACTTTTCGAAATATGCATGTGACGCGCTCACGCTTTTACGCCTAAATTGTGAATCTATCCTGCCAAATATTCAGTTACGCGTCTTTATCCACTGTTTCTCTTCTCGTATCCCAGACCAGAGTATAAGGCCCACTGCACCCGCTCAAATAGACATTGTTGCAGAACTAACCTTTTTTACGATTGAAACTTTCACTTCACCCAAAGTCCCGAGAACATACTGTTGCTTTTCCATCTTTCCCTTTTTCTTTCATAATACCGCATGCCTTTGAAAATCTTTCCGATACTGTCGCTAATAAATACGAAATTTCGTAAAAAATAGTAAGACGCAGTCGTCGTCCGCAACAGTTTGAAAAAAATATACTTTTTGCTGTATAAAAAAAACGGTGAATGGTAATACAAAATATTCATCGCGAGCGAATTTTATGCTCTTTCAAGTTTATTTTCATTCAAATACTCAAAAAACTGAATTCTCAAAATTGAAAAATCGCTATAAACCAAAAACGTATCTACTTGCATAAGGAAACGTGAATTTTCAACATCCGAGAGAAAAAAAATCATAGTGGAATCAAATCCATCACGTAGAAGCTGTGCTCTCTGCGTATATACATATAATACATACACATCCATCATCCATCAGATATTTTCGAACAATAATGTATTGGGCTTTCTAACATCTCGAAACACATTTATAATATATTTAAAAAAAACTTAAATTTGTATAATATTATAAAGCCAAAGAATTCCCCTTTCTTATATAACTCGATTATACAATTTGAATAAACAATTCATGATTTTTATGTTACTAGTATTGATCAGAATTTATTATTATAAATCGACGCTATGGATATGTTTGTGCAAATAAAGATAAATAAATAAAACAAAAATGACTCATCACTTCTTCAGTTTCTTCTTTTCTCGGGGTATCTACCGGTAACAGCAGCAAGAGCACATCGCTCACGCTCATTCTTCTGCATGCACCAAGATCAAAACAAAGCTACTCCGTCGCAGTATAGACCTCTCGAAAAAAGGACGCGACCGGGTAGAAAAAGAATCGCAGAGAGCACGAACTGAGGCCCCTTTAACAGCGTCGCTCTTCTTGTCGCTAGGCACATATATTTCCCAAGATCTCTGACGCTCGCGGGAAAAGTTATAAGTGAGCGCACGCAAAAGCGGGGACAATAAGAAGTTGGACGAGGGCAGCGCCTCCGCCAGACATGTAGAAAGCAGCTACTCAGACGAGACTCTACAAAACATCACGCTGCTTCATTCTTCGGCCTGACATTTTTATATACACGCAGTATGAGTGAGTGAGTGAGTGAGAGAGAGAGAGAGAGAGAGAGAGAGAGAGAGAGAGAGAGAAGTGCAGTCGCGTCGAGTTCGTCACCCTCGAACGGCGCCGCGAAATTGAATTAATCGCGGTGTGTGTGCGCAAAATGTGGTTCCGCGTGTTGACGATGGTGGAAAAATTGATAAAGCCGACGTACGTTACTAAAGGGCAAGTGCCTTATACTACTAATAGGTTAGCAGGTAAATCGTTCGAAGATGTACTTATAAATTGATATTTGATTTGAAGATTGAATATTTATGATTAAAACAGTCGTAGAATGAGTAAACTAGACTAGATTTTTTTCATCTTATTTGTTGATGGAAATTTTGCAGTTATCAACCGTACACAGTGGCTTCTTTTTAATCGATAATAACGTAGATATAATTAACTTTTTACATAAAAATGCCAGTAAAAAATGTAATTAATTTGTACCAAACCATAGAAGAAGTAAAAACATTATTTTTGTATGACGTTTAATTAGGTTTTCTTCACTTTATTTTCTTCTTTCTTTCTAGTCCGCAGACCGATTCCTGCTTGCTCTCGTACAATACAACTTTAATTAGGTCTGTAATGACTTTTGAAAGTTGCAAAGGAATCGAGTCTAGTTAATTTTGTTCCTGTCAGGTGGCGATAACAATGAAGTCCAATATTATATACACTTTTTCACCGAGTTTCAAAAGAATATTACAATTCGCGTCAAAAGCTCGCCTCGCATGCGCTGTTTCCGTAAATTTTATTGTCTTTTTTTCGTATAAATTCAGCTTTCAAAAGGACTGTATACTGTATATTCCTCGAAACAAAATATCCTGGTCAGTTGAAAATAACTCGCTTCACTTTTATCCTTTGATCAAGGTACGCGCGCGGCCGATAAACTTTAAATTGCCAAGTTAATACATGTTTGATTTTAAATAGGAACATCTGTTTTCTCTAATCTACAAAAGCTTCAACAATATGGCGCGATTCCCCACACTGAAAAGTGTTCTATGAAAAGTTACTGTCTGTGGGGTAAAATTACAATATTTCCGATTAGTGCAGCCATATAGATTGCCAGAAGTATAAAAGTGTATAAATATTTCTTCACTAGATTTTTGGTCGGTAGAAGCTTCGCCTCAGAGCGGCGATGGCTCCGTGGCAAACCACCTGAATCCCGCTCGAAGGGTCGTGAGTTCGAATCCGATCATCGTGATTTTTTTCGAATCCGATAGGATTCTTGCTTACAACATAGGGTTTGAGACAGGCGTAGGCGTGATGAGACTACATTGGAAACTTTGGCCATGAACTTCCGAGTTCTAAAAAGCCATCCATTTATTTATTTCATTTTTTTTTTTAATAAAGCTTTCTCGCCTCTAAATTAGAAGGACGTCGGTTCGATTCCCAGTCAAGATAGATTTTGTCAAAATTAAAAATTATGATATAATTGATTTACGAATAACACAACAAATCGTTGATTATAAATATCATCAGGGATATAGTCATCTGAATCGCTTGCAGTACACGCGCATACCCATATGAGACGAGTCAGCGTCTTGGGTCCGCTGTTTTTTCCACTCTTCAAAGCAAAACCATTTAGTTGACGAAGCAGGCAAAGCTTTGTCCACTTATCTCTCGATTCACTTAATTATCAATTTCACGCAGCCATGTGCGAAATGAGTGAACTCAGTGAAATCAGTGGGACTCAGATGCATATCTTTCTCTCTTATACACGTCTCACACTGCACAAGGCAGCGATAAATCTTAGTTAGTTGTACGCAATATAAAATTTTCCGCGCTCTCCAAGCAAATTCGCTTCTTTAGCCAGAGAAGGAAACCCTCCAGAAAAGTATATCTCATACGTATATACTCGGGTAGAACAAAAACCCCAAGACAATTCTCGGCTACAGCTCTCTCGCTCCACTTCTAAACAAACATAAATTTCCCTCAAGATTTTTTCTCTCGCTCCTGTCTAGCTCTCTCTCGCTCCCTCCCGTACATACGTAAGAAATCCAGCGAACAGTACACATACTCTATATATACATGGTGTGTGTATGATAACGTAAATAAGTTCTCTCCGAGCCAACTCTCCTCCTCCTCCTCTGACGTATTTCTGCACCTACATACGCCGTGTGTTTCGCGCGCTGTAAGTAGGTGTGGTCCGGCGGCCATATTTTATCGAGTCAGACGCAGATCTCGGCTGCTGCTTTCTCTATAGAATCGTGGCCGGCCGCGTGCACTCCTCTCCTCTCGACGCCAACATTTATTGTGCATGCATGTCGCGCCGGACTCGAGTCTACTCGAAAATTTCCCTGGATTCGACAATTTCGAGTCCCTTCGAAAATACTGGCGCGCGAGCGAAGCGTAACTCTGTATAGAGATCTTTTTTTTTCGCCTTCGTTTTAGCCGGGGCTCCGAATCGCCGCCGCGCCTGCTGAGCTTTGTGTGTGATTCATGAGAGAGACCGAGAGTATACGTATAAAGTGTGGAGCGAGTTAGCGGCTCAGTGCGCTCGACTTGCTGCGGGAAAGGCTTTTTTACCCGCCGGGCTTTCGAGAGTTAAAGTTCTGACCTTGATTTTTTCGTTCGAGTTAGTATCGATTTTTGTATGCATTGCAAGCGAGCTGAAATAGAAGCAAACTGATGTGTGCGTACATGAAAATGATTTTAAAATAAAATAACGAGGTGTCTCTTCGCTTCCATGGGCTCGAAACGTTTTTGTCAACGATTCTGCGGCTAACTGGAAATACAAATATTTTGCGAACACGAATATTGAAAGGGGAATAATAAAAACATAAACCTTTATATATATTTTTTTTTATTTTTCCGAATAACGCAAAACGTTGAACCGAAACATTTTATTATACTTGAAAACATTTGACTACATCGAGTCAATCAGCGCGATTGGTAAAAAAATCACGTCGCAGCCGTGATAAATGCAAAATACCCGTCGGTGCAGTTTCCGCGCCTACGAAGATTCCTCGAAAGATGTGTATATACATGTACATCGATCGATACGCCGCAGAAGAGTAAAACTTTGCAGAAAACTTAACGGTCGCTGACCGCGCGCGTACTTTCAATATATACGTATAATAGATGTAATGCAATTTCGCGCCGGTATAGGTATATACTGGTATATACTCAGGGATGCGATATTTCGATAACGCTCTCGCCTGCAGCTGTGGAAAAGTGCGAAGTACGGAAGAAGAAAGTGGAGAGTGCACGTTGGGTGGTTTAATGGAATCTCGGTAGTTCGATTATGGCGCGCTATTTAAATTAACCGTGTTAAGCGCAGGTGTTGAGAGACACCCGATGCGTCGATGAAATGGCTTGTCGATTTATTGAGGTTCGATTTTTCTGGGAAACTTTGTTGCTATATTGTATTTTCAAATTTGTAAGGTCTGCTGTTGATGAAAGAATTGTGTTAATTGGAATTATATATAACCAATGGTTCAGCATCCGTTGGGTAAATCGCAACGAGTTGGCCAACTTTAAGCAACCATTGGTTGATAATACTGCTAATTTCGTCACGCTATAAGGGATGCCTTAGCCAAAGGTTGGACCAACCGTTGATTTAAGATACTGCAAATCACCCATACGTTGGCCAACGGCGAATCAATAAAATAATATGAAATTACACATTTTGTCACACCCGGGTCTTTCGTATCACCATGTCCTAGATATTTGGCATAAATTAATATTAAATCTTAGGAAGCGCTACGTGGCTTTTGATATGCTTACGTAAACATTCTGCTCGAAAATAATGAACACATTTACCTGGATAACATAGACGTTTATACCTAGACGTTTTTTTCGAGAGTTCCGGGTGACTTGAACGTTCGGGAGAAGATTTACATAGACATCCAAAGCTTATTAATATTCTCTAAATTTATGTTATAACATAAACATAAATATAGATATAATAGTATTTAATTTCGTAACCTAAAATTACCATACTTAGTATTTTTACCAACCGTTGGTAACCGTTGGCCAATATTTTTCGTAACCGTTGTACAACAAAATTGTCCAACCATTAGTTGACAAGCCATTTTCGTTGGGTTATTTTCTACCAGGGAAGCTGTACAGTAATAATCTACGCTCCTCTCCAATGTAGAAATCTCAAACGTTACAGCAGCCTTCCAAAAAGAAGGGTAAAACGGATCATCCGGCTCGAAATGAAGAAAGAGAGCAAGAGACAGAAGGAACTTTTTAAAAGCCCATTCGACTGCATCAGCGCAGCGAAAGTAGATCGGATGAAGCTACGCCCCTATATACACTACTGGCGGCACATGTGATGCCCGCAGAGAAGGGGTTAGCTGCTGATGTATATATATATAGCGCGCGAGAGAGTGATGGAGGGAGTGACTTCCTGTGTCGGATAACGAGGTTACGCTCTGCGGACCTGATTACGCTATAGCGCGCAGTATTTCGCGAGTCGCAGCAGCCCTTGGCCTCCTATCTACAGCGCGATGTGTCAGCCGTATATTCGCGTCGCGAATCTGCAGCGCCGCGAGCAGATGGATGGTACACTGGGAGACACAAAGAGAAATGGCGAGGAGTCGCGCGGGCTTATATGACACACGACGCGTAATTCTACTCCGAGTATGACTGCGTCGTCCGCTACATATAAGACATCAGCCGGTCTCGATTACTTGATGCTTTTTCGATTGACTGTATTATCGACGATCGCGTCGATAAATATTGGCGGTGAGCGTTTTGACGTATAAGATTCTGTAGGCTACATTGGCATTTCCATTTTGAAGCTTTCACGTGCTAGTCGCCGCGAGCGTGTCATCGGTTGTATTCGTTAATTGAAAACCCGGTGCATATAACTCTCTGACGTATCCGAAATTATGAGAGTTATTGTTTTATTTTATTTCTTCAAACTCAATCAAAGGTTTGGACGAAAAACGTTGAAATATCCGCGACTCGCAACAAATCCTAGATCGTATCAAAATAGATTTGAAAAGGTTGGAAACAACGACCGCGAATCGGTTATATGGAAATAGATTTCCATATTTTTCTAGCCGCGGCGGCGGCGGTGGCTCACACGCTGAATAAATGGCGCCGCCGCGGCAATATCCAGCCTGGCGTAAAGCCGAGAGAGAGAGAGACAGCAAAAAGGGCGGCGGCAGCCTTAACAGCTTGAAATTTTTTACGCGTTATATACAATTTTTTTACTGCCTATATACACGCGCATGCAGACCTATATATTACATATAGGTGTATACGCACACGTGTGCGCAGGCTTTTTCCGAACGGAGAGCCGTGAATCGATTTTACGAGGGCTCGGTTCACGACACGTTTAGCGCATCGCAGTGAAGGCGCGTCTTATTTTCTTGTTTTTTTCTTCTGCTTCTTCTTCTTTTTTCTTCGCCTATCGTACAACGTGTCGACGTACATAGGTACGCGTATATAAATCCAGAGGGTAATGGAAGGACGTGGACTTGTAATTCAACTGCGGGGATGTTTGATATGCATGAGTCGCCGTGGAGAGAAGAGGATCGAATGATTTCGGGCGTGCGAGTATTTTCGAGGGTCGTTGAAAAAATTGAGTACGTGCGTTCGTGTTCGGCGCTCCTCTCGTATACTCGCTCTGTGTTTTGAGAGCCTTTTCGCGAGATTGAATTTCGAAATTAACTTTTTGGAGAGGTATCTATCTATATACACGCGCCGCGATGGATCTAATTATCGAAAACAATATTGTACGCGAGCTCGAGGCTCTCCATTTGAAAAGTTGACGTTTCGAAACTCTTGACGGGAATCTAAATTAGTGTGCAGAGGTCAAAGGAAGCTTTCTCGGGCGAAAAAATCGCTTGATTTGATTGAATCTCTCATAGTCTTTCATCAATAACAAAAGGATTAAGGATTTCCGATATAGATTATTGGAACGATTTTAATTATTGAAAGTAAATGATGGTTCTTAAAACTTATACAAAGTAATGGTGAATTGAAATATTCAAATGAAAATAAAATGTTACAACTTTTTTTCTTAACCGAGTGCGTGCAATTGTTGAATAATATTCGTATACAATACTTTTACAGATCCTTTTGGAGCAAACATGCACACTTGCTAACTCAACATTATCAATTTTCATTAAAAAAATCGCTTTTCTACATGAAAATATATTTATAAAACAAACATATTTTTCAGATATTACATGGAACAAACATAGATTTGCAATAAAAGAGCTCAGCAAAACATGTTTTGTACGTTATTCAACAATTTCGCGCTCTCGGCTTAAAAAAAAGGTTATAACTTGTTATAGCCCCTGAATTGGTGAAAAAAAACCTACTACAAATTCAGACAGGGGTTGAATAGCTATAAAAATAACATCTGCATATCAGACCCTCGGGGTGCTCCCGAACTATATATCAAATATAATATAAAACTTAGTTGTACAGAAAGTGAATATAAACCCACTGCTAATTATGAACCAATGAATATGGTATGTCGAAGGATCAGATGCATCTGGAACAAATTTGTCTAATACGTTCAAATTATAAAAACGCCATAGTCGAAATTCAGCAAGCAATCGACATCCAAAGCCATTCCACTTTCAGCAGTAGCAGTAGCGGTAGCAGCAGTAGCGGCAGCTTCAAAGCTCGGTATATAACATACTTATAACGAAAGCACTTGGTCCTTCTGCTTCTTTTCTATGGAGCCGCTTTCTCGCAATAAAGCTCCCGCTCTCGCTCGACAATTAGGAGTCTAAAGTCAACACGCAATGTCGACTACTGCCTGGCAGATTAAGCTTAAACTTTAAATTATACACGACTGCAGTAGCATGGCGCTGTATAGCTAAAGTCGCCTCTCCGCGAAACGATTCCATTTCGAGCACTTTAACTTACTCAAAACGCAGACGGCTCGGCGCCGCCGCAATTAAACTCGGCAATTCCGTTAATGTACACACATACTTACGCACGCGCACATGTCAGCGAAAGGTAGCCCGGACTGAAGGGAGAGAGAGAGAGATGTCGGCAAGCGCGAATGCATTTGCATAACACAATTAGGGAGAGCGCGCGCGCCTGCGCGTATAACGTATCGTTAGTCAATGGTAATATTTGGATATAATCAGCGACGCACGCAGCTGCTTCCTTACCTCTCTCGCTCTCCCTCCCTCTCTCTCACTCCTGCATAATGCGCTATATAGAGAGAGACTGCAGCGCCGTTAAACATCGGCGCATCCGGTCGAATTGGCCGGCGCTATAACTAGGCAGCCGTCGCCGTCGACAGTCAAATCGGATTCGGTTTGGCAAACCAGCGCCCGCCGGAATTAGCTGTCCAATTTGCCCAAAGGAGCAGCAGCAGCAGCAGCCCCGGGCAGCAGACGACACGCTTCTTGCCTCCCGTAATGCCGTAGGTGCATATTACTATAGGAGAGGGGCTGTGGGAGGGATTTCAATTTCCGACGTTACGCTATCGCGAACGCTAATGCAAGGATCGTTGAGATTCGACGTGTGCGTGTGCGTCTATATGTGGACTACTTGCACGTAAGGCGGATGGATGGATAAGAATTTTATTTGCCTCGATGATATACGCAGCAGCAGCAGCAGGCGAGTGTGAGAGAGCTATGAATATTGACCCGGTGCAGCGATAGGATTGAATTGATATGCGCAAACGGCGCTTCTACTAAACGACGGCGTAAGCGCATCGAGGATTGACTCGAGACCGTCTCTGAAATGTTGATTTTCCAAGTATTTTTCCTGCTAGACGGACTTCTCTCTGCTCTCTGCTATTCAAGTCCAATGACTATATATTCATTTTATTTGAATAGAAAACAATCCGTCTGCGGAATTGTTTTGACTTTCCCGAGAGATAAAAGACCTCTGGTCCAATCAATTTGAGCAGCACTTTGTCGCGCGTATTCTCGGCGACGATGAAACGTTGTTAAAAGAACAACAACAAAAAATCAGAGGGAATCAAGAAATCCAGGCGCCACTGCAGTGCGCAACATAACGTCCCGCAATCATATCTAACACACTTTTAGGATGATTAATTCGTTACAAGCTGTACAAGGGGATGTATCTCGGGGCAGCTGCTTTTTGGTTTTCGATGGATGATAAATTTTGGCGCTACACACAGTATAGCGCTGCAGTATAAGCGCGACGCCGGCGGCCAGCTCGACCTCGCGCGTTTATTTATACCCCCGCCGGCGGTGAAAAAGTTATACGAGTGTTTATCGCGGGGATATTTATGTTTGCCGCTTGGAAAAGTCGTGAAATGCTCGACTCTCCCGCGTGTATGTACATATACGCGTCGGCTATATCGCGCGCGCCGTTTTTCCCTGTGACGCGGTTGAGTAACGCGCGCGCGCAGCTTGAATTAGAGCTTATATTGCGCTAAAAATAGCCCACTATTATATACATTTTTTTTTCGGCGTTTGAAACAAACATCGGAGATTTGGCGGGAAATGCACTACGGAAGATTTTGTCGTCACAGATCGACCGGATAAATCTTCCTTTCCAGCCGATAGGAGTCGAAAAAGTAAGCTGTAAATTTCGCGTCTCCAGTCGTGCGTCGATTGAATTAGTCCTCTGAAAAGGGATCGATAAGCGATTAAACCGCAGCGCAAACATAAACTTTCTCGCTGCAGCCGAATAATCACGCGACTGTCATAAATACACATGTGCGAACGGCAAATGTGAGCCACACTCTGCTCTATTGCTAATTGGATCAAGCGCGTTTGTTGCCTCTCTCGATGAAAGTGCTTCCAAATAAAAAAAAGAAGGGAATCGGAAGCAGCGCGACGAAATAAATAACAACTGCACCGAGAATATAAGCGGCGAGTTCAAACGAGCATAATACATTAATCCGACGAATTACGCTCTAGCGCTGACTCCATGCGGACTTCCCGCTACTCGTTCATGTAGATGTATATATGTATAAATCTCAACGAAAATATTATATAGTCGCGAGTGCGCGCAGTGCCGAAATATTGAATAACGGCTCGGTACGACTATACTGCGCGCAATTAGGTAACAATGGGCCGCTATGCGTTATTAATGATGAAAACGAGGCTCCGACCAACGAATTGCGGCTCGAGCAATACCCTTTTCCCGATTTGACGCATGCAGTAGGATAGTACGCGCGTATAAGCGTACATATACCTATATTTTATACTCGTATATTCCGCGTATCGTATCAAACGAATCGAAAATTTCGAATCGCCATACGACTTTATGAAATCGAGATAGGTGACGCGCTGGAATATCCGAGCGATACTGCGCTGTGATTTACAGACAGCGAACGACGCGAGCGCGTCATTTTGCGTTTCGATATATTTTGCGCTTTTCAGGGGGAGAAAAAACCTATATACTTGATTACTTGCCAGGGAAACTAGGCTTTGACGAAAAAAATTGCTATGTCTGTATTGGTATATAGGAAAGAGTGGTACGACATGGGAAATGTTGTGTACTCGGTAAAATATATCTGTAAATGAATATTATTTCGAACACTTGATGTGTTGTTGCTAATTCTATAGCATTACAACATGAATGGTTCAGTATATATGTGAACGGTATATATATTTTCTTTTGTAATTCCAATTCTGCAAAGCCAAAGCTCTGCTCTTTAGCTCTGATTAGCGTCCATAAGAGATACTGGGATCATTTGTGTTTATAAATGTGTGTGTGCTGATGTGTTGGGATTTGAAAGGGCTCATATAGCGTACGATCATGCACTTCGTCATCTACTTGTATGAATCACTCTGATTTCGTTCTTTCTCTTTTTATTCCTTTCACAGAATAATACTTCACGCTGAGGTGAGAACAGACGAATGAAATAATTTTATGTAGGAAGGTGAAAATACAATATTCACCGCGAAAATTAGTCGTATATAGAATAACCGTATTACCTCACAGCATCATCAAACATTTTTACCTGTTACAAGTCAAGCGTTTCTCAATTTCCTGCGCGACGATTTCGAAAAAAGATGAGCTCACTCCAGTCGCCATTGCAATTTAAAGCTCATCGATGAATAAAAAGAACGCCAAGTCGGACACAGAGGTCATAAGGGTCCAGGATAAAACTCCCCCGCACTTAAATAACTCATCACAAATAGAACGTATAAAAGTAGCTCTCGCAGAGAAGAAATCGAAAGCCTCGGCGAGCTTGAAAAGCCTCGATTTTAATTAAATTTTGATTCCACAGGAAGAGACGGACGAGCGCACAGCTATATGTAGTGCGGCGTAAAAAAAAGGAAACGTACAATAGCTCTCGTGCAACCGCGCGACGATTTTCCCGCCGTCGAAATAGGCGAGAGGAAAGAGGCGCCATATCGAGGAAAGAGAGGGAGAAGGGCGCGGAAACGAGCGGCAATAAAATCGGCTCGATGCGAAGCCATTACCGGTACGAAGCAGCAGCCGACACTATATACCACTACTCGCATCCATTTCATATATTGCGTTTCGTTTTCGCTGATGATTATACGTCCGCGGAGAATTTGTTCTCTGATTCGCTCTCTATCTCGCGTGTGTATATACGAGTACTTTTTTCCTGACGCTATATATGCGTCTGCGCGAAGATTCAGTTCGATCGCGTGCGAACATTCGTTCGAGAATATTTATATGCGGCGAATTTGGAAAATGCGGGCTTTCTGCGCTTCTGACGTTGTAAAATCGCGAAATTGCGGCTTTATTGAAAATTTTCATTGGATGCGGAATTTCATGCCGCCGATTTGAATTCATCCGCATATTGCGTTACTGTTTCACGAAATAAACGTATGGTAATATAATATCAGTTCGGGTGCTTTTGCGCTGAACAATTCTGTATGATTCATTTGTTTATTTCTTTGCAACATCGAAATACGCTTAACTGTGAAAAACTGCAATGAAAGTATTTACAATCAAAATAATGCAATAAAAGCCTCAGTTCCTTATATGTATATAAATAAGCCTTTTAGAATGAATTACAAAGATGAGGTGTAGGGTTAAACGTTCAATTTGTCGAGTGCATCATCCTATAAAAAAATTTCGCCCCGAAAGAGACGCACAAAAAGTCCAATAAACTCATGTAAATTGGTGCTACTCCGACACTAACACGCCGACTATGAAACATTTTTACTGAACAGTAAAAAAAATATGCCCGCACGCGCGACGAGAGAAAAAGTTTACATGTACTGCATCGTAGGCACTGTTCCAGAGAAAAGTTCCGAATGATTTATGATTTTTCGATGTTTTAAATGAATTCGGTATGATACGGCCGCTGCGTATCCGGGGAATTTACGATCAATCGGAATAATCGTTTGTGATGCGGGGATACGAATACACTTTTTTATACTTCGCCGGTAAAATAAGAGAATGTTTACAAATGTTTCATTCCAAACGAATATTCGCCAATGGCAAATCCAAACGGGATGAAAAAAATATAAAAACAATATAGTCGACTATACTATACAGATCGATTTCGTTGCATACTTGGAGCTTAATATACTTGAAATTCTACAAAATTGAGGAGATCCGTGAATCCTTGCCTGATATCTTAAAAATTCCATAAAATATGCAATGAAAATCGCTCGCATAATTCACTTATCAAGAACTCGAGATCCTCGGCGAGCTCTATATATACCCGCTCAATTGCATAACGCGCAATTTCCAATTTCCATAAAATCGACACTTCGGAAAATTCCCGGCAAAATTCTCTGAAAACAGTCGCGGCGTGCGATCGCCTATAAAAACACCACGGCGTAAAAGCCGAAGAACCTTCTGATGGCCGCAGGGAAAAATCTCCCGCTGCGCGATATGATCTCAATGATTTTTCGTTTGAGCTCGAAAAAAAAAAAAAATAAAAAATAAAAAACGAGAGAACGCACAGTCCCGCGTATGCCGAAATATAAAAGCCGTTTAACGGCACAGTTAAAGGCTCGCGGATCTCGGTGCAAAGTTCTTATACGGCCCTTACTTGCAGCATCAGCGCCGCGCGATCGGCCTTTTACGACTCTTGCCCCCCTCTTGCATCAGGCACACATTCTTTCACGCGCGAATCCCTATATAGCTCGCGTGGAAAATTTTCCCGGTTTTTACCCTCTTTATTTTCGAACTGCACGGCTGCTGCAGCTTTTCATACACACGTCGCACTTGTCGCCCTCCGCATCTGCCGATGTTAATCCTCGAGACACGGAAGCTTGTTTCGAGTGTGTCGGGAAGTCGCTCACTTTCTTCTTCTGCTTCCGAATGGCTGTAGAGAGGATTCCTACAGCTCTCTATACCCCTTTTTATAGCGTGAACTGGGGCAGAATTTAACTGTGGAGAAGGGGATTATTACTTTTCATAAGATTTATCGGGCGAACATTTAATGAGGTACGTTATTTCGTCTTTAATGGCTATAGTTTACCGTTCGAGATTAAGCCTGATTTATGTTTACCGTTAATCGATGCGCACAATCGACATTTTAAATTAAGAAATTTTAATCACAATCGAGACGTATAGGGGAGTGAGAAAAAATGCTAACTCATACATGACTATACGCTTCGTGTAGACAAGATATAAAGTGGCGAATGAGAGGTGCGTGTACCTGGCAAGCGCGTCTTGCGCGACTGCCACAAGCAAAGCATCTTCTTTTTAAAGAATTTCATCTTTTCATTCTTCGAAGCTTATATTAAAGTTTAATCATTCATAATCCTCTTCGTATATTGGTCACGAATAAAACGAAAACAAATTTGACTGTGATTAAATTTAATAACGGCCGTTATTACATTTAATTACAGTAAAATCTTGTTTTTCCCGGAACTTTATACAAAAAGTAATAATTTATCCTGTAAAAAGAACCTCGCAAAATAATTGATTCATTTTATCTTGTAAAATACCTGTGAACGAACAGTATCAACAAGATATTGAATCCATAAAACGGAAGAAATAAAAACGTGCCTCTGTTACATCTGGAGCATCCTTTGACAGCAAAGGACGGCGGGTAAAAATTCCTCTTTCAAATGCTTGGCCGCTCGATACCTTGGTGGTGCGTCAAAGTATATATGCAAGTGAATGTCAAGACGAAGCAGAATGCATGGATCGAGACTTCTTTACGTCTGCGTGCGGCCTTTATGATTTTTGAGGAATGTACATATTAGGCAGAACCTGTGTCAGAGGGTGAATCAAATACATATTGATTTGAGAAATACTCAGTATTTTTCTGACTGCTGTGAAATTTTGAGTCTTATATGTCTTACAAAGTATTCGCACTGATAAAAATCATTTCGTCATTCAAGTAGAATCTGCTAGGCAGCTTATGTATTAATTTCTTGTCATTACCAATTGATCAAAGAATATCGACGTATCAGTCATTGTTTTAAATCACGTATCGTTTCTCTTAATTCTTATTTCTGGGAAGAAATAAATCGTTTCTTTTCCATTCTAGTTGCAAGTTTTTCTTTTATCAGCGAGTGGTAAAGCGCGGAAATCGTACAAGTGTTACAAAAAAAGCTTTTGTTACAAAAATAAGATCTAAATTATGGCATCATCTACATTCTGAAGCAGAAAATATCAATATCTGTAATGTGTGAACTATACTTCGAATATGAGTATATCTACTTCGCTCACCACCAAACAATAGCAAGAAGCAAGTTAATCGGTTGTAGCGATTATTTGCTGAATGAAATTAAAATCCAAGTCACTTAGTTCTACTTGTAGGACTAGATGAAAGACAGTGAATTTTATCCCTGACCGGAAGAAGTATTTGAAATTAGGACGAACGAACCATTTTTACCATTGGGTATTGCCACTTTTTGAAATTGTTCTACAAACCCCAGAAACGATTAAAAAATATCGAAAGTGGTTTTGAATGAAATTCAAATATAGGAACAGTCTATTCTTTTGTTCAGGTTCAACAAAACGTTAAAATAAACAATAAGTAATTCCTGTATGAAAAAAAATAATAATATCAGAAATCGCCGTCGCATCCTGCGCCCTTGAACCAATAAATCTCGAAAAACAACGCTTTCGTGCGACTACGCAAACGATAAGTACACAAAGAAAATGGAAAATAGCAATTCGGATCAGCAAACAAGGCCATCCCCAGTATAGCTGTGAGTGAAAATGCAGCGCTCAGGCGCAAAAAAAGGCGGCGCCAGCAGCTCTATATTTACCAAAAGCAGAGAGGAAAAGCTGCTGAAAATAAATATCTTTCGTTCTTATTCCAAGCTCCTGTATTAATCCGTATTTTTTGCTTATTTCACGGTGTATAGCAGTGGCGCAATTAATATAAAATCAGACGAATAGTAATACGAAATACCTTCAAAGGAGCTACCGACACTGACGAGACGATTGGCCCCATCGATATATCGATTGGCCTCCGTCTCACAGACCCAAAGGAATAGCTCAGTTCCGCGACAGCGTGAAATTCCGCGCTTGTCTATAAATAAAGCTCTCTCGCGCTGAATATAGGCGAGCCTATCACCCGGCGCATCTATACTCATGCTGCCATTGAATTACAACAACAACAGTAGGTCAGAGGCGAAATATTCGAAGCGAACTGCCCCGGCGGTCGTTTGTTTTACGTGCGCGGTATCCGCAAGGCTCTATATATACCTCGAGTCTTCTTTCTCTCTCCCTCTCTCTCATGCTCTGGTAGCACGTGCGTTCATTTCCATCGGTAACTCGATTCTGTCGGGAATACAGCGGTCGCCGCCACCACCGGACAGAAACGGAAATCGAGGACAAATGGTTAAAAGCCTCCGTTGCGCTGCAATCCAGGATAGTTGCTCTTTGGAAAAGGCGAAAGTGCAATTTTTTCATGCGAGAGATTGCTGTGTGAAAGACTCGAGGAGCTTTAGTTTTTTCGGGCAAAAAATAGAGGCTCGAACTGGACGAAAAGGGATATATCGAATAACGTTAAATCGGCTCGATAAAGCGATCCATCGGAAGAATAAGCCTATATACCTTTTGGTCTCGCTTTTGGTTCTTTCGTTTTTTCGTTGCTTCTCTAAAAAGAGTGAGCCAGGGGGACAGGTAACGTAAGCCTCTACCGATGATATATAAACGCCTCTTGTGTGGATTGAGCTTAATTCAGCCTTTGGTGAGATTGAATACATTTTATTATTGAGAAGCGGAACCAAATAAATATATAGATGCGATCGCGCGAGAGCTCGCTGCTGAAGTATGAATATTTATGGTCAATAATTCAAATTCGTTTTCCGATGTTGATTAAAAATTGATTGAACTTACTCGCGGCGAATGATATTTTTGTGAAATACATTGGCTTTGAAAGCTTTTGACGCGAAGCAAGGGAAGGGCTTTTTTTATTTCTCGCATTCGTACCGAATCTCGCATGTATGAACGAAATGTATTTTCAACAGGTTCGCATTGATAAACAAATGAAAAAAATAAATCCCTCGACCAAAAATTAACGGAAAAATTATTCCTAAAAGTATTTACATTATACATAATCGGATTTCATTTTTATATTCACTTTAAATTGTTTAAAAAATGTATTAAACAATTGTATAAACTCACAAAAACTATAGAGAACAAAAAACAATTTTTATATGTACCATAGACCAGGAACAACATGCCTTCGGCGGCCAAAATCCATGGGCATCGAAGAGCACTACGACTTTACAGATACATATAATTCTGCTTGAAATACATATAATTCTGCCATGAGTG
>UCOJ01001842.1:0-19870 GCA_900474305.1 Cecidostiba fungosa
AAACGCTACGAAAAGTAAGATCAATATTTCTCAATGTGATGGTTTCGAGGTTATGTTTATTCTATGAAATGCCCAAAAAATGTGAGAAAAAGCGTTTCATCACTGTAAATCCTAGCTATTTTTAGCGGTGTCCTATGGCCATTTCTTATTTTTCTGGTTATTTTAAATGTTCAGATTTCTACCATAGGTCAATTTTGCTGCTGGCAACGCACAAATAACCATACTGGGAGCTGCTCATACTAGGCAACTCTCGCCTATATATAATATCGCAAAATTGGTTTTCAAATCAGCAATTTTGCGAACGGCGAGTTTATAGCGAGAGAGTTTCCTATATAAAATTGCGCGTGGCTGCGTGAAATACACAACAAGGAAAATCGATATATAGAAGAGAGCATCGGTAGAGTTGATCTGATAATCCGTGATTTACGGGGTTTAAAGGCTGATGAGTTCGAGGAGAGGGGAGGAGAGAGAGGAGGCGAAGAAGAAGCTTGAATTATAGAGGTGGAAGTCGAGGAGGAGGAAAATATTGGGATAAATTTTTTAACGCGTGGACGCGCGACTGCGCTAGTGGGGAAGTGATTTAGATAAAAAATTATAGAGAGTCGAAGCGTGAGGAAGTAAATGGTGGGAAAATGAGATAAATACTCGAAATTTTGGTGAGTGAAAATTCAGTTTATAGC
Source organism: Cecidostiba fungosa (assembly GCA_900474305.1). Lineage (NCBI taxonomy): Eukaryota > Metazoa > Arthropoda > Insecta > Hymenoptera > Pteromalidae > Cecidostiba > Cecidostiba fungosa. Next base: position 681 of record UCOJ01001842.1, read on the forward strand.
CCTTACACTGAGTAAATATTCAGTCTTTAACAAAAGTGAAAATTTAGAGCAAAGTATTTTAGATAATTATAGCGGTGCTTATAGTAGCGATTTGAAAAGCGAAAGGCGATAGTCTATTAAATTAGACAAAAAATCTGGAAGCGAATAGAAAAGAAATTCAGAGAAGAAGAAGCAGCACTATTGTCTCTACTGCAGCTTCTCGCTGGAGCGATCAATCGACATTTGTCAGGCTTCTTACAGCCCGTGGCAGCAGCAGCGCATTGGACAGTATCGAAATTGCATCCGCCACTGCGCGAGCGCGACATAAGCACAGTAGTAGTATATATATCGTTAGAAGGATGGCCGCTATAAAATCGTTAATCTGCCAATAACCACATCTAAATCTCAAAGCCGGCCGCAATTTATTTTCCGGCCTGACACCTGTTTTCTCTATTGTCCGCGCGCGCGCGCGACTACTTTTTGTCCAGTGATTGGTTATGCATTGCCGCGAGACAAACTCGCGTACGTGTGATTGTTGCATCGGCAGAAACCTCCGCCACATCGTGGACTATAATTTTGCTCCTGACAGGCTAGAGCGAGGACAGAATTTTACCAGTAGCACACATCGGTGATCAGAAATTATGTCGATATATCATTTTTTTTCTGGGCCGACTTGGTTATTTCGAAAACGATATTGATGATTTTTACAGGACAATCAAGCGATATGATGCGAATGCTTGTATGTAGTGTGTGCGTTTGTATCCAAATAATGAAGTCTTATATCGTATAGGAATAATTTTTTCTTCTTTCTTCTTCTTCTTCTTTTAATGTGTTTCTTTTTATGAGATTGGTTTTAAGGGAGTTACTTCGAAGATGATGTGAAATCAATTGTAAATTTAACAAAATGATTGTTTTACAACAAATAAAATTCATTAATTAACGAATTTATTACGAAATGTTAAAAAACCAAATCGACTTTCAGTTATCAAACGAAAAAAAACACTGTATAGTCTCCACTACTGAAAATGAAAGCCACGCAAGTAGAATCACGTCGCTGTAGTCAGACGTAGCCGTGGTTTTGTTATAAATGTTTACTTTACCGCGAATTTTTATTTTCACTCGTCGGTGAGCATCTACGTTGAAAGATTTCGCTCCACAACAGGATTTTCAAACATTATTTCGCACCGAAAGCAAAGCATCGCATCGATAAAAAAATAAAGAAACAAAAACTACAACAAAAATATTTAATACAGCCCATCCTACAATTTATACATCTGCAATATTTTTCTTTAATACTTCCCAAATTCAATAACTGTTTATTTTCATAAAGTTGGCTCGATTCTCACGCATATATCTATACGCATCTCCGACACGGTTCTACTCTCATAAAATTTGTAAATTTATACTTGGGTAGGAGAGCGCGTGCACGGCATCTCTCCTCTCCCATCTCATATCGGCTGGAGTATCTGGATAAAATCTAGTCCGCGTTCTCGTGCGGCTCGCTGCACCGCCGAAATTTTCATTTTGTCTCGCGCATCTTATACCGCTCTCTCGCTGAGTATCGACTTCGCAGGAGAAAAGCTCTTCCTCTGTCTGCCAGATTTTTTTTTTCAAGCCGCGACGATACGCTATATAGTCATAGCTGATGCGGTTGTCAGTCTACATAGCACGGCGTCAATCGACGAGCAAATTTATCGGATGAAGATAAAGCCACTCGGCCGCGAAATGGACTGACAAGCGATTCTCTATCTTTCTTTCGATGTCTCTAACGTATCGCGTTCTATCGGCGCGAGGAATTGCATTCTTCGTTACTTTCGCATCCCTTGCTTTTCTCATCTCTTCTCTCTGTATATATATATAGTCGATAAAATAATAACATAAGATAATCCGCCACTGACAACGAGATATACTCGATTCTGCTTAGTCTTTCTTTTTCTTTAGCTAGCGAGCTATCTATCTGGCTTTTATCATCGATTTTTTTTATTCCTCTCCCATTGTTTTTGTTTTTGTTTGTTTTGCGGATAAGCTCTGAAATTCTACAGACTGGATAAACTGCGGCGAATGAGGCCGGAAAAAATGTAGTGTAATAAAGTTGTTGCAGACATTTTATTCTGATTGGTAGCTTTTTTTGAGTTTCGCAAAATAGATTTTTCTTTTAACTTTTAGATTTTAGAAAAATTGCAAATTTTTTAAATAAATTAAAAGAATAATAATGTAAGCTGATTATAAGTCATTTTTTAATAATGTTGTAACACAGTTTGGAAAGTTTGGAAGTAATATAAAAAATAAAAATAATTGTAAGAATTAAAAAAAAACTACAATTTCAGCATCTTCTTTCCTCAAAGTACACTGCAAAATCGTAAGATGCATCTTTCCTCAGGCTCAACGACAAAAATATCACACAAAGAGAATAAAGAAGTGCATAAACAGCATTTATAAGGACTTACAGCGGTAGAGCCAGAAGTCATACTCGTCCTTAAAGCAGAGCAACTCTCCGGCAGTGCTCTGATCCTGGTCTCCGAGGGCAATCCTGATTTGCCTCGACCAGTGGACGACGATCCCTTCAAGCCGCTTTACCAACTCCTTATCGGTGCTCGCCTTCTCAGCGGTCAGCTCGCAGGTCTCCCTCGGCTGATATATTACGGTTAAGCCCAGCATTTTATACCTCAGATCAGTCAGGTTGCACAGAAAGCTCTGCACGTTCGAGCTGAAATCCTCTCTCACGCATGTTTACTCGTTCAGGAAGTTATATGTGGCTCTTTTTATTTTATACCAGATTTTTTTTGTTCAAGGCACTCGTATATTCTTTTTAAAATCAGAATTGAGCTTTATTGACTCGACGAAGGTACGGTTCGATGTTTATGTGTGTGTGTGAGTGTTGCTTTTATGAAATGGAGGGGTGGATATGGAAAAGATTTATCGTGAAACCTTTTGGGCTTTTAAACTCCTCGAGCTTTATCTATAGGGCAGTTATAAAGTTACTTTGCTGTTTTGAGATTTTAATAACTTGGAGAGGTATAGATAAGGATAAAATATTGCTCCACATAAAATCACTCCGGTGCTTTTTTTTTCTTAGATTTTCAGGTGAAAAATCTTTGCGATGGGAATTGCATCTCGAGCTCGTTTATATCGCGGAGAGTGAAACGGTTATAATTTTGCGATTCTTTTTAATTTTATCGATTTAGTATAGCTGCATCGTTACAAAACTAAAAAGTTTCAGACGTGATTCCATAAATTAATTTAAAAAAAAATCATAATCATACTTTTTATAAAAGAGCTAAAGATTAATTTTACGTTAAATGGTTAAATAAAAATATAACGGAAAATAAAATATTCTGAAGCGATAATTACAATATTACTGATATTTTACTAAAATTCAATAAACATTATACGTGTGCATTACAGCTAAAAGCTGCCGTAATTGTGCATAATATCTGCAGCGTTTAATCAATCGTAACTTTATGTAAACTTGAAACGCGAGAGTACTATAGCGAAAATTATGGTAATATTAATTATGTATACTGAGTGTAAAGTAATCAGTTACAAATTCGTTCTGTAATATCATCAAGTTAGATTGGCCCGGCAACGATGAAAGCTCGAAAACGCGCTCGATCGTTGTTATCGCGGTTATGGAGTCTGTCTAGAACAGTAAAAGCGATAGACATGGCTTGCAGTCTGCTTCTACTGACACGAATTGATAATCTGCTTTAAGCAGTCAGTATCAAGCAGTAGCCCTGATATCTTGTTGAAATTACTAATTTTTAATATATGAAGACTAATTACAAGAATTATTGAAAATTATTTTCATCTCAAATATGCTTTTAACACTGGCGTGAAAATAAGTTTTGAAAGATAAATTCTACGTTATATTTAATAGTACAAAAATATATACAAATTTTGTGTAATTTTCGATATGGGACGTGTTTGAGTTGTGGATGTATATTGAAATAAGATCAATGTTACCAAAAGTTGTACAGGTGAGTCAACTTGTATTTTAAATTTAAAAAACTACGAGTGCCAAGTGAAAAATTAATTACAAAGGATACTGTCGGGCCAAATATTGACCTTATTGAATATTGGAGATAAAACATTGTTGACGATCGTCAAGATCGAATCTTCAACGTTATTGTTTACATTTCCGAAAAGTATCTTGCTTTGAAAATCTTCCGAGCTGTATACTTCGAAGGGCTTTCTGACGAAGTAAGTTAATTCATCGACAGGCTTTTCCGGAAAAGACAGTTGTGCAGTGAGTGTGTCATTCTCGAAAAATAAGGTGAGACATGGATGTTTCGGGATTTCAAAAAATTCTCGAATAGTCGTGATACATTGGTCGTTCCAATCCTTCTCGGTGAGACCACTTAATATGGTGAAATCTTTCACGTAGTTTACCTGCGCATAAGTTTTTGTTACTATCATTACATTCAATTATTTTATAAAAGGGTTGAATGAATTAAGAACAATGAGATTTCGTAAAATATGTGTCCGCGGAAAAGTCAGAGAAAATTGAAAACATAATATAATCGACAAAGAGCGAGAAGATAAAAAAAGAAAACAGCAGCGTAAAATATGAAAATGTTATTTAGCCCGCTTGTGCTATAGGACAATTGAGGCGATCCTCGATTCGAGGAATTGTTAATCTCGCCGGGAGCGAATACAATGAGCTCGAGCTGCCGCAAATTCAAACTCACTAATTTGTCGAGTTCTTTCTCTGCGTACGTGGCTCTCGATAAATTCCCGCTGAATTCGTCGTCCTGGCGGCCGCGTCGCTCGTCTGCAATTAAAAGTTCATCGAGATCTTTCATTTATCCCCTAACGGCTCGACTGCGGAGTCGTGATTTCTCCTCGTTTGTTCGTGAATGGCTGCTCGCTCTTTTTTTTTCTTTTTGATTTTTCATTGTTAAATGAATTCAATGAGGAACTGCATCGGCTGCAGGAAAAAGTGGTACTTTTTGCGCAAGAACTCTCCTTTTGTATTTTTTATATTCTAACCTATGTGTTATCACTGTCGGTGTACTAACAGGTCAAGGTGAAAATCAATTGATTAGAGAAAATAAATTTGGTTATTTAAAATAACTGCAGTGTATTTTTTGCATTTCGCGTTAACGAGTTTATACGTCCGGTACAAAAAAGGGATATATTCGTTGCGTAGGTCGTCGCGCATCCCGCTTTCCTTAAAAATAAAAGCAGTATAACCTCTGGCCCGGCGTCGCTCCTCTAAATCCCGAAAAAAATTTCAATTTAAAATTACGCGCTTCGTAATCCGCTTGCGTGCTCACGAACGAAAATGAAGTTGGCCTATGCAGTGCAAGCTCGCGCGACTCTCTCGGTGATTTCACTACTTTTTCCATAAATCTCACTTTTCTCCTGGCTGCCCTCGTCCTCGCTAAACTCCTCGTCCAAGTATTCGCGATGTGCATCCGCGACAGGCTTATCTCGGCCTTTATCTCTTCTCTGGCCTTGCATTTTATTGACGCCCTTTTCTTTTCGCTCGCTCTAGCCTGGCCTAGGCCATCACCGCCACCTTCTCCACCTCCTCTCTTCTACCTTCTCTGATTTATACCTCTCACCGGCAGCAGCAGCAGCAGCTTCCCTTTTTCGCCTCTTGCTTCTTCATACAGCTTTATCTCTCTTTAACTCTCTGTCTCTATCGCCTTTTCTCTCTATACTGTACGGATAGTTGTCCTTTTTTGCGCTACTATTTTCTTCTCCGAAGCCGAGAGAGGGAGAGAGCGAAAAGTCGTGCGGCTCGTTTTACGGGACTTGAGCGAGACATGTCAAAAGCGCAGAGCTTCAGACGGATTAATCGATCAGTATTCATAGCTCGTTTCACTTCGCTCTTTTTATAGTACCTTCTATATCTTCACGCATAACTATATATTGTACATAAATTATTCCGGTATGTTTTTGCGACGATTATTATACTTTGATAAATACAATTACATGTGTAAACGAACTTATATTACATTAATGCATTGTGGACCTGCGCTTTACGTGTATGTTTTCTTAAAGGTAAAAAAAGTAGTTACATTTGACCAGTTAATTCGATAACTTTTCAGTCAGAAAGATGAGAAAAAGTTACGTTTACTTTTAAGGTTAGCCTACATGTTATGATTTTTAGTTAATGTCTTTTACACCACACAATCTAAATCATACAAACTAAAATTACACGTGATAGAATATACATTTTTGCAACCAATATCAATTAACAAGATTTAAAACTCACGCCCATAAATCGGAATACAGGCCTCTCTCTCTCTCTCTCTTGAACTCTCGAATAAACATTTTTTTGTTCCCAATCTCTCGAAATATCAAAGTCTCGCCGAGAGAAAGGGCCATAAATCAGAATATATCAGCATTCTGCGAATTCAGTTAATTTCTGTCCAGTCAGCGCATACGTTATATATATATATATACATTCCCCGCTATGCTGTCGAAGCAAAAGTGAGTATACATATATATAACCCACCAGTGAGACAGCAGCACAGCTCGCAGAGCGTAGCATAAAAGCACGAGTGGAAAAAAAGCTCCCGACAAAGCTTCGTAGGGAAGAAAAGAAGAGAAACTCGACGAAGGGCCACAAGGGAGAAAGAGAGACTTGGGGTAGATGCGTAATTTCTGTAATCGAGCAAAGGCGCCGGGCTAAATGGAAATACTCTCTCTTGTCCTATATACATCTATATTTATCCTCCTCGAGAGATGGGCTCACAATCGTAAAGGATAAGAAGCTTAGGCTCATCCGATTGGTCCGAGTCATAATGGATTTCCCTGTACACTCGGTGAAACTTGCCACTTTCCTATGAATTCAATTAAATGCATATACATATATGTCTGTGTTTGTGTGTGTCTTTCCTATTATATATATACCGTGAGTTTGTCGGCTCCGTTATTTCCATTTGCGGATTTGAGCTTGCGGAGCTTTTGCATTTGGGAAAGCGGTAAAGTATCAATCGCATTGTGCGCATGATCCCCGAGGAAAGACGTCAATCATATCCACGGAGATCTGGGACGTGTCTCTATAAGGAGAACTGGGTATTACGATTGATCTTGAATGTGTTTGAGTCCTCTACTGTGGTATATACGAGAGCGAGCTTTTATAATACCAGGTCGTAATCCAGCGCAGTGTGCTTTTCAATGAACGAATCGTCGATATTATGCGCTTCAAATGTTGCAATCTAGGATTAAATACTTTTTGCCGATGCTCCGCTTTTCTTTGTCGACCTATTTTACAGTGCAGGAAAATATTGCGAGTATTGCTTCTTTGCCTTTCTGTATATATTAAGTGTTTCTGAGGCATATTTTTTGAGCTTTGTAGGAAAGAACTTGGTAATATATAATTGTAAAAGAGGAATCGATTTGAATTGATGAAAATTCTGATGCTTGGTTTTGATCGTACTACTCATTTTAAAAACTGAAAATAAATAAACTAGATGATACGGCGGAAATAGCGTAATTTAATCGATACATATTGAACAATCATCACGTGTATATCAAATTACAAAATATTTAATTGCGGGTGTAATTTCATCGTTTATATTATAATACGCATATGTTATTCTCAGCAATTTACAATTTGTTCAATAAGTAGTAGTTACTTTGTGAAAAATCGTGTTTTAGCTGTTGCTTATTATAAATTCGTTGGGTTTTTAATGTATTTAAATAAATCTTCATTAATCAAGGAGAAATGCTGGTAAATGTTTTATTACATATCAATCAGCTCTTCTAAAATTTATGCAACAATTTCTTCAAGCTATATTTTGTAAACGATAAATTTAGTAAAGTAAATTCAGATATTTATATTATGCGCAAGTATAAGCGCTCGTTTACAGTGTGATCGAAGAATTACAACTAGTTAAAATCCGGCATTATGTATCTCTACTATGTAGTAAAAAGAATCATTTTCTGCATCAAAACTCACGCAATCTTCATTTTTAAAGCAACTTTTATCAAATCAATGAGTCGTAACTAGCTGTACTGGCATACGAGTCTGTCCCGATAAGAAAAAAAAACAAAATAACTTCAGGCACCGAACGTCAGCGTTGAGGCGTGACGTTGTTAGCGCACTCGCTCCTTATCTCCCATTCCCTCGTTTTTCCGCATGTTCGGCGTAGCGGTAGAAGAGCTGTCTAGGCTCTATATACGAGTATCTATATACACAGGTCCGAAGACGACGGCACGAGAACCTCGCGATAGTGCGAGGGTTAGATCGATCGTTCTTAATCGGAAAGAAACAAGAGCAGGCAGCCGTGAATGGAGCAAAAGAGAATTGCACGGGGCGTCGCCGTATATATGAGGAAATCTACAAAAAAATTTAGTTGGAGTTAAAAGATTAAAAAAAAAAAAAAAATAAGGATTAGATTCTATATGAGACATGCAGAACATGAGAAAAATAGTGTTCCCATGAAATCGAGATTGACTCATTGTTTTCATGGGCTATCAAAATTCAATGAAAAATATTCACTGTTCAACATATATTTAATGTCTGCAGGTGTAAACGAAAAATGTATATCACTAGGCTTAAAGTACAGGAAAATAGCTTCAATGAAAAAAATTTCTTTATGACTTTTCGCTATTGTCAAATTTCAGTTTTTAAACGATTATTTTTTTAAATTTAATTCAAGCTCTTTTCTGTTTTCCGTTGGCATCCTCTAGACATTAAGTACTTGCTGTTGAGCAGTATCTACTTTTCGTTGCATTTAGTTAACCAGGAAAACAATAGGCTGAGTTCAATTTCATGGGAAAACTATTTTTCTTATGTTCTGCAAGTCCTATAGTATAAAAATAAACATATTTTGAAAATTTTGTTAACGCTCTAACACAATGTTTTTATTGTGGATTCTCCATATACATTCAGGCCGAGCTATGCTGTTCTAGTATAAAAATAAACATATTTTTAAAATGTTTTTGAACGCTTTAACACAATGTTTTTGTTGGGGATTTCTCCATATATATTCAGGCCGAGCTATGCTGTCCCTGCAGGCATTCGAGCGTCAAAATTGTCCTCTCTCTCTCTTCGAGGTAGGAAAGGTCCATTTGTTCCGCGAGTCAAGCGCAACAGCAAGAGAGAAAGAAGATCCTTTCAAAGTGTCAAAACCGCGCTAGAGATTTTCATTTTCATGCATTTTTTATAACGGATACCACCGAGGCATCAGCTGAGATTCTAGATGTGAAACGTCCGAGACAGTTGCAGTGCTTGGCTTCTATTGTTACATTTTATACTGGGAACATAAATACTGTGGCTTTTTTACAGTTGAAATGCTGAAATTTCATACCGAAAAGGATTCTCTTGATTGTTAACGGAACTTTTCGAAGAATGCTTTGTTTTTCAAGCAAAATTCGTTTGGTTTCCATCGCATTGTTTGCTTTTCTCGGCATTGATGCTCACGTTGCAGCAATCGCTGCGTCTATTGTAACTCGTGATACGAGTTACAATAGACGATACACAATTAACGATGCGAATATTAGAATCATAGAAATCAACGGTGCATCGGCTAATGCCCCTAGGGTTTATGGAACAATGAAAAATTGTTATTCTTTTTAGTACATACTAGGAAGTCTGTGAAACAAATTTTACTTTTTAATGGGGAAAACGTAATCTTGGTAGAAATTTCGGAGGAATTTTTTTCATGGATATACCAAAAAAAGTTACTGAATTTTCAAAGGCTTCAGTCAAAATATTATTTCTTCTCGTTTTTCAATGTTTCCACGAAACCGTTGTGCTTGCATGAGTTGTAAAAATTTTCATAGAGTTCACAGCTTGGTTTTAATAAACATCAAAAGAATTTGAACAGCCCTATGAAAGGATTATTAAGATGAAAAATAGTACGTTATAGCTCTTCCATAGAGGATTTTCAAAAAGATATGGTAATACGCAATAAAGGTGGTCTGGGGAAAAATTTTTGCAGTGTCTGGCAGCGCAGTGCAAAATTTGTATAATTTATGTGCATCTCTCTCTCTCTCCTTTCTCGCGCGTCGACTTTTTCCGTTTTCTCTCCCTTCGTCCAAGACTTTTTTTCAGACCCTCCTAGAACGACACTTCTCTCTCTCTCTCTCTCTCTCTCTCTCTCTCTCTCTCTCTCTCTCTCTGCTGGAAACTTGCAGGGAAGAAACTTTTCACTCCTTCCTTTTTCGCCGTTTGTTTCGCTCTCGTTGTATCTTATTTCAGCCAGAGCCGTACTGACACCGTTACTGTGGCTGTGCCAAATTTGTCACGAGTAGAGCACGAAGCTGAGCTGGATAGTTTTCTGAAAAAGTAAAGGCTATCGTTTATACGCAACGCGATCCTGCCTTTCCCCACGTTGGCCATATGTAAAACAATTTCCATTTGCAAGATTGCTCGCGCGACATTCACCGTATTTGTAAACTTATGTAAAGTACTTTTGGCTTATACTCCCTTCTCTCTTTCTCTCTCTGTGTTTGACATGCTTTATTCTATTACTTCTGACCATTTGTCCGTTCAATTTATATTCTATAACAAATACATGTAATAAGCTTTTTTAAAAAAAAATTTAACTTCTAAGATCTCTGGTTTCTCTCTCTGTTTCTTTTTTTTATAAAAAATCACTTCCTCGAATTTGATCGTTGCTCAGGTTTACAGCGAAGGCAAGAAACTTGGCAGACTTTGTCCTTATACTTCCCGAAGTAGCGAGCAGAAAGTTTCGTCTCATTTTTGGAATTTTAGAGTGCATTGTTGTGCATCATGACTCTAAGACCCAGAATCTCACGGCTAATGTCTTATTCTTAAATCCTCTCTTTTTTTCACAGAAAAAAATAAACGCAACGTCGATCAATAATATTTCTCAACTTGAAACTACTAGTACTGTCGCTACTAAAATAAATTTTGTAAAAATACAGCACTACTTCACTAACCAATGAACGTATTTTCAATGTATATATCAAGCCGAATAAAAAAGTAGGAAAAAACCGCATCGACGTGCAATTCCGTGGTACCCATAATAACGCTTCATGAGCGTCTGCGGCCAAACGCAATTAACAATTTCGCTCGTGTAAGTGAAATTGATACTTACTATACGTTGGCTCTAGGTACTTACGAAGCTTTTTCATCTGCAGCACCGCAAGAAGCATTACGTTATTCCCCTCGCGTTAAGGACGCAGCTAATGTTTCAGGAGCGCGGGGTCTCGTTCGAATTATGGAATTCGCGCGCGCGCGCGGCCTCATCGAATTAGCATCACCTCTCTCGAGTAGAGCCTTTGGAAAGCACACGGCATATTCCCGTGACTTGGATAGGCTCCAACTGCCTGGTATATATACTTGCAGAATTCGGTAGTTATATCAAATTTCGAAGAGGCTTTCTGAATGCGTGAGACTTGCGAAACACCTTCTCGGCTATATTCCTGATGTTTCCTTGAAATTCAGAGTATATATAGTTATTCCGCAACTTTCCGCGTGCAAATAGATTCCGCATTATTAATTATGTTGATCAAGACGCAGCTGCGGCTGTATACACCTGCGAGTATTGATTTTAGCATAGCCGACGAGCGTCTGAACAAACTTGGATGTTACTACTTGCAGCTACTTGGAATCAATCTTCGATATAAGAAAAATCGTACACAGCACAATAACATCGTCCGAGATTTCATCGCTGAGTCAGAGAATAGGAAGAATAAACCGTAGGATATCTCAATTCGAGTATAGCTCTTGTACGCACATATCGCTGCGGCGGAAGGTTGGGACTTGTGATGTGCTCTCTTTTTTACCTTCAATTCGCGAGAGAGAGAAAGAGAGAGAGAGAGATGCTAGAAAAACGAGAGAAAAAAGAGCGATTGATGAGAGAACGGAGAAATCGCAGCGGACGTCGATGGACGGCACGGGACGGATCGATAGAACGAGATTAAAAGAGGAAAGGCTGCGAGATTAAAAGGCAAAGCCGAGAGGGGGGCTAGGCGAAAGGGAGACATTTATATTCCCGCGAAATCACCTCGTTGACGGCCGCTTTCGCGAAGGTAACCCTTCGATGAAATTCAGGATTTCTCTCTCTCGGTTCGTGCGCACGAGGCTTCAACAGAGTATATAGGCGCATAGGGTGTAGCTGAAGGAGTTGAAGCCGACAGCGGAATTTCGATTGCACGCGATTTTCCCGCTCTCGCAATGAAATCTCTATCGCTTGACTTGCCAGACTTAATGGCTGTCCTGGAAAAAATACTGATTGGCTCGATTGAAACATATATATGTAGCTAAGTTTGTAGATTGGTATTAAGCTCTTGGAATATTTAATCCGTGTATTCTGGTTATATAAGCGTGCTATTAAGTACATCGGGTATACGCGCACTTGTGGGTTTGTTAATATAACCGTTGCGTGAAGAGATAAGAATTGCTGGTTATCATTTAATTTTTATTTAATAGTCGGATCGTTAAGAAAGAGTATAAACCGCGTATAGACTATCGGCGCTTATTCTTCGGTAAACGACGGATCTGAATATTCACAGCGTAAATGTCCGACATATGAAAATGATATTAATCCGTAACTACATCGACATGATACGTCAAGTAAAGCTTATTCGATCCTTTGCATGAAGACTCAATTTGCCATAACACATCAAAGTGATAGTCGCTCTAATCTGCGTATAGTAATGCATATTATACCGAGAGGCCGGCGTGGTATTGACATATCTACCCGTCTATTATTCAATACACCGTTATCTGCCTGTGTGACTTAACGTGTCGCTTCGGGACAGATTTCTCTGTTGGCTCGCCTATAGTTCTGGATTATTCGAATTCGCTCGATTATATCTTTGAGCCACAGAGACACGCCTTGTTGTATAATATATGTTTGAAATTCCGAATTACTTTGCTTTTACCTATCGTTTTCAAAAAAGTGGCGAGAATTTCACGACATGTTATAACGACTTAAGGTTTTAACACGAACCTATGGATAAACTTGACTTAATTGTCACATTCACCGAGTTCATGGTACACGTGCTTCTTAAGATGATACAGTTATTTCTATTCAAAACTTTCATAACACGATTTGGAACGGACTAATTTTCAAAACAAATTTAATTAAATTACGACGTACATATATAACGAGCCTTTGAAAATTATCTGTCCTGATGAAATGCATTGAATAAAAATTTCACCCCACATATGCAACGGCATTATTTCATTTCCCCTTAATATTCATCGTATTGAACCAGCCAAAGTAACGAAGCTTTCTGTATCCCAATAAATTTGAATAAATTCCCAGACAAAAGAAACGTTCACTATATACATATCCTCCACTGACACCTCAATGGTCATTCCTTAACTAACGTTTAAAATGACTTTTTGATATTTAAACAACTCCACCCACGCGTATAAATCTCAATCGAGTATTTGCGTTATATCAAGCCTTAGGGGTGCATCCAGGAATAAACTTGGCTCAATATATACACACTTCTTTTGCAGTTACCCGGCGATGTGGGCAAACCGCAAAAAAAAACTCCATCGTACATTCATCGATAAACTCAAAAAAAGTTCGACCCCTTGCGCAGAGAACCGTGTATAGTGCCCATGCGATAGTACACAGAAACTGATAGGTTATGATTCTTTCATTGTCCATTCAGCAAATTGGCCAGCGAAGCGTGCATCTCTGGCGCGAATCAGTCTAGCGCGTGCAATTCTCTAACTCTCTGTGCGTAGATTTCGCATCGGCTACTGGGGATAAAAGAGAACGAACAAACAAAGCGAGAGATTCGTTGCGGCGACCCTCATTCGATGCTTTCATATACACAGTTTTTGGCTTTTCTGAATATATACGTAGTTTCTATTTTCTTTCGGCTTTCTATATGGCTGACTGGCTGAATGTGCTTTTTGACCGTGTATTAACACACACCTTGAAAATCTTATGATTTTATTCTCTTTATTGATTCAAAAAGAGATAAAATTATGTGGAGAACACGAATCCGATGAATTTATATAAATCAGCATACTTTGAGTGAAATGAAAAATCGATTTTTTCCGATTCATGAAGTAGATTGAAAGGTATCAAAGTATTACGAATTTCTTTCAAAGCTTCAGTTGTATTCTATGAAGCACGGGCTTAATGAGAAATTATTCGAAGAAAATTGGTGAAAAGAACGATCTGGAAATGAAGGAACTAATGCTGCCAAGGTCTCAGAATTTCCTCAAGCTTCTTTCAGTAGACCATGCAAATGAAATCTCGGGATTTCTTTGGCTGCTTATTTTTGCACGTTTCTTCGGCTCACTCCCCCCTCCCCTCCCCCTACCCTTAACTACTGCCGCTTCAGCTTTTTATCTGACGCTCGTCTTATCACGGCTCTATTTCGATATCTTTCTTTGCCCTGTAGCAACTCCCTTTACTTTCGTTACTTTTTTTGCGTTCCCCTTATTTATCTTTTTCTCTTTCCATTACACTTCGTCTACTCTTTTTCTACTGGTTAGTATAACGGCGCGCTCGGTCTATTGGTATTTTCGCCTCCCTCGTATTTCTCCCTTTCCAGATGTTAATTAGCATAAATGAAGGTTAATTATTGCAGTGGAAAATGAACGTTATACGTTTATTTGCAGAGGAAGCAACTTTTCGATGCCACGAATACAACAAGCTAACGTTGTTTAATATTTGTCATTATTCGTGGTTGAATGTATGGATTTTGAAAGATTTGACGTATATGTATTCCGTTTGATTTTATGAATTACATATTATTGCGTCGTTACTTAATATTTGTCGTTATTCATGGTTGAGTGCTTGCATTTTGAAAAATTTGACGTTGGTATATATGTATTCCGTTTGACTTTACGAATTACATATTATATCCATATTATAAATGTAATGAGCTGGATATGCTCGTAATCTCTCATGCAATTTATCAAAATAAAATTATCGATTGAAATAACGAAAAAGCCCTCTAAGCTCTAAAGGTGTTAACATGTAAGCTTTTTTCAAACTAATTTATTCCTTTTAACACAATTAATTTTCATTTTATCTCTTGTTACTAATATTTGTACATGCGCAAATCGAGGGTTAATACATATTGAATAACTATTACTTTTGTTTGTGCACAATTGATCAGGTAAAAAATTGTTTCATTTAAAAATGATGAAATACATAAATATTTTGATATTTGAAGAAATCAAGATGCACTGCAAAGGATTTACATACTTGTTAGTATGCGTCTTGACATAAAATATTTAAATAAATTAGATTAATCAGTCCAACAAATGATTTTACATACCTAGTCGTAGCATATATTATAGACTTGCTAACGAAACGCAAACTCATCGCTATCTAGACTTATTAAAATTCCTCTACTGGGAAATACTTATATCTTTAGTAGACATATCAACTAAAATTCATCAACCTAAATTCATTTTTCAAAATCGGTTAAAATTGCCTATTATACGAGGTCAAATTCAAAGTTAATATACACGCAACGCTCAAATTGTTTAAGCGGAGAGTTATATATCCGCAGCGTATAGTGTCGCTTCAGGCGGTTTCGGTGGTCGACGCTTGCACCGAGCCCATTGATACCATTTATAGCGGCTCGCAACGCTATGGGCCAGGGGCGGACTGCCTAAAAATACGTCACCCCGGCGACTCCCGGATGCATCGAACGGAAGCCGGAAATCAAAGCGGAACTCGAGCGAAATTGCGAAGAAGCGGGAAAAGGTCGAATATAAGGGGCTGCAAAATATGCCGAGTGAGCGCGCTCCAACTCTCTAACTGCTGCAAAAGGCAGCAAACTTACGATGAACTTGTTATAGATACACACCCCAAATGACTTCTCTATCCTGTCCGCGCTCCCGGCAATTTCTAAGCGCCTTTCACTCTTCTGCTTCTCTCTCTCTCTCTCTCATGCTGACTTGGATTAACTTGCTAAGACTATACGGATGTGCTTACTTATCGAGAGCACGTCTGACTGACTCGTAAAGTTTACAGCTTATTAACAGAGGACTTTTGAATCTTTTGGAGCCGCTGCAATCTTCTGCTTCCATCGTACTTTTCTAAGTAATGTTTTAATTATAACGAGCGCCAAAAACACATGCAAGTTACTGTAACTGACGCAACGGAGAAACAACAACTCATATCTCACTACCGCTTCATTTACCTGATCCGTCGCTGTTGAAGTCTAGTTGGACAAAATGGAAAAGAAGACTCCTGCTGACACCTCCAAGCAGTCCAAGCCCAAGGATAATTGAAGCATTAATGAATCGTCAGACAGTAAGTAATAGTATATTATAGAATAGAGGTTAAAAAATTCTAGCGCTCTGTCTCTTTTGCGCGCGCAAAGAAATAAATATATAAAGCATTTTCACTCTAATGTAGTACACTGCATCTCCAATTTCGGCATAGTATAATTCATAAATTGTTTCCTACACACTTTTGAGCCCAAAGGGTTTTTTAATTTTAAAGTTATCGTTCATTAAAAATTTTTAATTTAATTTTAATCTATTGGTCCCACGAACGAGGTAAAAAAATAAAAAGTTACAATGTTAAATGAGGGTAAAAATGGAATAATCAAGATAAATATGCGTTTCACATAATAAGCATATTTCTCCAACCGTATATCAGTGGATATTAACGTGTCGATTTGTTGACGTATAAATGTTTAGTTCTATTTCAAAACCGCTAGGTGGACTACAGTTTTGATATCCCAATAGCGAAATTTGTCACTTTTTGCCATAAGTATAACCGCAAACCGGTTTACCATGTAGCGTCTAAGATGGAGCCTCTCGTCATCTTACTAATGAGCCCAGCGGGAGATTCGGGGCGAAAGGAATATTTACATTGATTATTTTTTTTACAAAGATGATGCTTCAACATGTGGTTTCGTCGGATCATGCTTTCGTCTTTTAGTTTAATGGACGGCTAGAAAACTTTTGTCAGGGCCAGCGCTTTTATCATCAACCAGGTTTCAGGCGGTTCCCTATATCTACTATACTGATCTTCTTCCGCATGTCTGATTAGAGACAAATGCGTTTTCCCCTCGCGATCCTCGATAAGTACATCCGCACCGGCAGACAGAAGTACCCTGACGTTATTGATTTTTGAATATCGATCTTCATAAACTTCATCATACTGCCAAGCTAGCCAGCCTTCTCTACATTTGCTGCAGGCGCGATGCAACGCGGTGCGACTTGTGATCGTTCTTTGATCAATGTTTTCGCCTCGTTTGGGCAATGTTTCCAGCACGAATGTGTTATGATAATTTTCAGCTACCATTTGCACGAGAAATTATTAATGTCTGCTCCGTTGTTTGCCCCACGTCTGCTAAAGGGTTTATAAGAAGGGAATATTTCATTATGCACGAACGGACCCACAAAAGTCAAAGAAAAGGACTGCTGCTGATAAACAGCCAGAATGGGAAAGAAGATCCTCAGCGTTCGACCCAGCCTCCTTATAAGCACTTCAGAACGTTACTCCGTTAGCAGAAAATCCCGCGGCGGCCGTTCGCCAAGCGGTCGAGCGCGGTACTAGCGAAGTGGTGTGCGCACTGTAGCCGGATGGGTTGCGTGTGCGCAGGGGCTTGCGCGGAAGAGCCTGCGAGTGGATTATTACAAATAAACTTTATAGAAAACTCTTATGTCCTCAGGCTTTTGCGTCCGATTACAGAGTGAAGCGAAGCGTGGCTTGGGGACGCTTGGCGTCGACGCTGGTCCAACCCTACTTCAAATTCGTATTACTTCTCTTCCTACGTCTACTAAGGAACGCGCGAAGCGTCTCTTAGCTGGTCGTGTGACCGCGTTGTAATGTACACCATCGAAACCGCACTGCAGATATCGTCCGCGTCGATGTCGCGTTAAAATTGAATCGCGTTATTGAATATTGAATTTAAGCACGCACGCACGTATGATAGAAGTGAAGAGAATTATTTGAACTTAGCACGAATTCGTATATAAAATGATATTGAGAAAGCCGGTATGAGTAAATCAAGAGAATGCTCTGAAACTCAGCGTTTTCTAGAAGAGTCGACTGAACTTTAGCGCTGGTCAAACTAGACTGATCTGATGCTCTTATCTCCGGAGCAACTGTCCTCTGCTCCCTCCTCCTGATCTACTTCCGAAGTGTTTTAGATGTCGCAGAGGGAGGTAATCTACCGTGCAAGACCCCAAAGACGATGCAACGGCGTTGGCGGAGCGGCCCACGTAGGACCGTCGTCCCGCCGTCAGCCGACACGTGGATTTTCCCGGACCGTCATTAGCAATCTGCGTTGCTCGACTACTATTATTGTTTACGGCGGTTTTTATGGTTCGACTGTCATAAATTTACTTCGAGAGAGGAATACTCATTTTATTTGAGTTTATGTTTACCGTTAAGTCTAATAAATCTTCAGGAAATATACCGATTGTTTTTAGTTTGTATAAACCCGACGCGCAGTGTGTGAAAGAGAGGTGATGCTATATATTTGCACTACGTTTCCGACGGAACAAACACTTTTACCGATATTAAATTTGACAGAGATAGTTTAAGACACTGTAATTTATTTACTGGTTGAACGTTAAAACAATATTGTGTTATCCAGGTACGTGTACAAGAATATCGTTGCACTATTGATGTGCAATGTATGAATGCGATAGTTCGAATGAGCTCTCTGTTAAGGTACAGGGCTCCGAGAGACGCACTAGTGCTGAGACGCTATTAGATATCTAATTGTACTGCCGATGGGTACGATACACGGAGTGTTTACCTGTCTTTGCAGCCGTCTGGTGCGAGCCGGCGCCGAGCCGTCGCATTTATTGAAATCCCTGAACTAGCCGCCGCCTTATCTGGCAGATGAGTATCTCTATCTCATCAGAAAAACAATGTAATTAAACTTTTCAATAAATGCGACGATCTGCGCCAATAATTAATTGTATTGCCTACGCGCGTGTAGCAATGTGAATGTATATATGGAAAATTAAAAAAACTGAATTTTGCTCCTTTCTTACATAATAGAGAGATTGTTGCCGATAGTGCTGTGCCCGTCAATTATTATACGTAGTTTACCATTCACATTATAAGAAGGAACAATAATGCCTCTATCATGCCTTAAAAAATGACTTCAGTTGGCGATAATATGAACAAAATTTTAAATCTCTAATTTTGATATCGCTATAACTTTGCAACCAATTCACCTTGAGGCCTGAAATTTTTTTACGTTCTTTTGGGGATATACTGAAATAGGAAAAAAAATTAGCCGAGATATAAAAAATTTCGCCACGGATTGATGTAGAATGACCCATACACACACATACACACCCACACACACACACACAC
>UCOJ01001843.1:0-20131 GCA_900474305.1 Cecidostiba fungosa
CGCTATCGGTTCTAATTTGTGGGATGACAGCCCTATATCTACAGATTTCAAAACCTGCCGGTGAAGGTGTGGGTGGAGAGTTGAAGTTTCCGCGGTATTGGTTATAGAAGTTTCGTATGAAAACAAACATTCGTATGTGCTCAAACTTGAGTTCTTTTTTTATTAACTTGTTATAGCACTAATTGCGTTATCGGTTTAATTAAACGGAGTTTGGATTAAAAAGCAAGAAGACACATCTATTTTACTTCCAGTTTTTCCGAGGTGAAAACTCTTACTTAAATATACTTTTACGAAGGAGCATTAACATTTTTTTTTCTAGAAAGTTGTGTACGTATGATACATTTATCTTTATAGTCTTCCAGAAAATCCTCCTCACGCCGACGATGATCACCGCGAGCAAAGATCTAGAATGACGATTCTGGTCACGACGTTAAAATTAACACGTTGACGCTGTCGAGAAATACACGAGTTGTATTTCCAACGATTACATTATTAATTTAATTGTCGAGTAATCTGGACATAGCCATTAGCGAAAGACACGTCATTAGTATAACCGTTCCCTATACCACACACACTTGAAAATTCAAAATTGCTTTCCTAATGACATCTCTTTTTCTCTGCAAGTACAACAACGCTGCGTTTCAAATTTGGCGCGCTTCCAAAAAGCTCTGGAGTTTTATCTCGATTTTTTTTACATCACTGACGCATCTATTTATTCGGTCAAAAATAAATAATCGTTACGGAAATGTGCGAATTCGCCGAAGTGAAAATCGCTCGTATATGCACGCAAGCGCGGCAATTTAAATATATAAGAGTGTATAAGTACACGGACGGTCGCGTATAAATGCGCAAAGCTGAAAATGCAAATGCTTGTAATTCGCGCGATTTCTCCGCGTGAGAAAAAACCGAATCACTGAACTCGAGGCGCAGAGATGCGGAACAAAAAGTACGATCATGAAACATCTCGTGTTTTCGAGTGCGAAATTAGAGCTGTGCGATGATCGTCAAGGAATTGATGCAATTATAATGAGCTTGCGACGTTTTGTAGCGAAAGGCTTGTGAAGAGTTATAGAGTACGAATTGATTTTTATTTTTGGAAGCTTCTTTCTACTTCAATTATTTATATATTTATAAATGAATATCGCATTTCAAAAATTTATAAATGTAAATATAACCGTGGTTTAAATAATATTGCATTATTATTATATAATATAATAATAAAATACTAAATATTTATCAACCACTGCCATCCAAATCATGATAAAGATATATATTTAAATATCCACCTATGCAAAAGAAAAACAGAATGCTTCGCAGCACTGCCAATTGAAAAACCAATTCTGCAGCTTTAGGAGCTCTCAGCCTTCCGTACAAAGCAATTCTCAAAAAGCTAATTCTCTGCGCAAATGAAAAACTAAAAATAATCCTCACCGACCTATTCAACTCAAGCACTTATTCACGTAGCTCATCACGTATTTATCAAGCCTGAATAACCAGGTACACAGCTCCACAAAAATCCGGAGCACATCCCACACTGCAATCAGCTCGACTTTCTCAAGCTTCTTTTCATTTTCCGAAAACTATAAGTGGTATTTCCGCAAAGATGAAAGAAATCTCGCTATAACCACAAAGTTCGCGCTTTTCCACCTGCAATATCTGAAGAAATGCAATTGCTCTTCTAACTTTTTTATCATCTCGCGCGGTATCCCTTTGATCGTGACCTAATTTTTCAAATCCCTTCGAGGCTGAAAGTGCAAAGGGCAAATCCAACGACAAATTGCACGAGGCATAGTCGGATTCGTAATTAATCGATGCAGCGCATTGCGAGCGTGCATGGAATATTGGGCTATTTCGACCCGGTGCTTGGCTTAACAAAGGCAATCATTTGATGCGCGCATTGGGAAGCGCGCGCGAGAAACGCTGTGATATTGGCTGTTAATTGAGACTCTTTTGTGTTGGGTTTATTATTGGCTCGTTTTTTTCTCTGTACTTGACTCTTGTTTTTCATGAAATTGATTGTGTATGTTTGCTTTTGTCAGCGATTTTTTAATTGCATTAAGGATATTCTTACTATTTTTTTTCTGTGAAACACAATCTTATAATTTATACTCACCGGTGGCACTTCTGTTTCTGCCTTTCCTGTACCCACAATGCATCGCCTAAATTATGCGTTCCACTTTGCACTCCACCCATTATTCAAGTATCGAGAGGACCTGCAAATAAATATGATTAACTTTAATGATATGTTCCCTCTTTATCAATTAAAAAGTGTAATTTAAATTCCTTTTATATTGAGTCCCCGCGCATATATTCTCATATAAAATGCAATTTATAATTTACGTGGGTATAGAGATAGTGCTTTTACCGAAAAACCGTTCGATAATTAAATTTTTAATGCAGTTTGGTTTTTTATCAAACTTTACAGTGTACATTATCAATAATTAAACGTGTAGTTTAAATGAGTATTATAATCACAAAATTACACTAATTTATAGATTTCAAGCTTTTAGCTAAGAATAATTAATTGTTTAAATAAATTAAGTGTTTCAAAACAAATTTTTGTAACGTGATCTACTATGCAGAGGCACAGTCATTTAATCTCACTAAAAATGTAATTTTAATTTAAAAAAAAATAAAAAAATTTAAATCTACTTTTTTACATTCATTTACAAAAAGGTCTCTTCCCGCCACGCTTCAAAAAACTAGTTCCGGCTTTAGTCGGTAGATGCTGAAACCCGGTTTCGAAGCAATCCATGAACAAAGTATGCATCCGAAATCCATAAAGAGGCAGGTCAGCCAGAGCCTCGGCCTCGCAAGAGGCAAACAATATAGTTTGTTCCTACGTTAATTTTGTCTAGAAAGGGTCTTAGCCGCAAGGTTTCGACCCACGGAATTGAATTCAAACAAAATGTCTAATAAATTATGCACTTCGTGTGCGTAATTTGTTTAAAAAATTGCGTTGCAGTTTACTAAATGAAAACTGCGTATAAATGGACGAGTATCCGCTTAAAGTTGTAAGCGGCTTATATGCGGTAGAATTATTTTTATCAACTAAAATAAACTTTGTCATTATAAATTAAATGCACTTTCGTGTTTGTTTATAATGTTTTAATCAACTTTAGTTGACGGTAAAGTACTAACTACCAGATTTCATAAACGAATATTAGTGCTTACACATTAATATTAATACACAGTAATGCAAAGTTACATCAGTGGTCCGCATAGCTAAAGTAGATTATTCAGTAATGCAATGCATATAACATAACGCTTAATAAGCAATAAATAAATATAAATCTGCTAAAATTCACAATAAAATTACAAAACACAGCAATGAGAATTAAAAAATTTCACCAATACAACAAAAAATCATATTTTACAAAAACATCAACGTGCAAGCAAACGCTGCATCCATCACCATGCAGCAAACTATTCTAAATATCTACCTGCGATGAGAGCGACGCCCCTCGCGCGTATCCCCGTCTACTCCGGCATCTCACCCTCTCAGCACGACACCTCCTCTCTCTCACCCCTCGGAACAATATGCAGCACACAAATGATCGTCCCGACTCAAAGCTGACCGTAGTGTCACAGCTGCACTACTGCCTCGGGGTCTAATCGCGCAATATAATACGTTATAGCACACCGAAGAAGCTTCAGGCTTGCACTTATTAATTGAACGAGATCTCACGGCAGACTGGCAGGCTTTTACCGTTGCAGTGCGCGCACAAGCCTATAGACGAGAGAACACATACACACAAGAGAGAGAGAGAAAATTTTCTCCTCGCTTTGCCACCTCCTCTTAGCTCTAAAACGAGAGTAGAATATATAGTTTGCTGCGTAGGTGGAGAAGAGAGGGCAGCAAGGATTAATTGACTCGGGAATGGCAGCAGCGCAATTAGGAGCAGCCAAGTTCAATAGCGATGGGTATATTTGTCGATTGAAGTGAGATGATATAACTTGTTTTTTGTAAATGCAATTTTATTTTAAGAGACTCAATCCTTTTTCTATAAATGAAAAATTTTACTCGATATACGCGGAGATGCGGTTAAACGTTGAAATGTAGAGTCGGTGGCTAATGAAGAGTAAACCGTTTAATTGAGCTGCTGAAATAGTACAAGTGCGATTATCAGTAGATGCAGCTTCTCCCCGTTTCCTTCTCTCTTCCTTCTCCTCTTGTCTTTTCTGGTTATTTTAATTGGATTTTCAATTTTCACCAATTGCGCGCACGGCGTTTGTTCGCGCTAATTGGGTAATTGAAAGTTTTGAGCGCTTTTATTATCAATGTCGTTACGGTTTGTTAAATTTTAAAAGAATCAAGAGCACAAGCTATAACTGCGATGGAATATAACGCTGCTGTTAACTTTGAAATCGTCGAATGTTTCGTAGTAATAAAATGGCTCGATATATATAAGGGAGAATTTTCATTGTTCGTTGTAAAGTTATAGCTTATCACGACAATCGAATTATGCAAATCTGTTTTATACATACTTTTGGGCAAGATAAGAATAAAACAGTTCGTTTTGGCTATAAAGCATTCGTTTATTTAACAACCGTTTTATAACTTGAATGTATTTTCGGCAAGTTTCACTTTTTACAAAGGACACTCTGTATCTCCATATGAAATGAACCTCCCCTTTATACATGCTCCTGTAAACTTTCACTCTGAAACTTTCAAACCCCGAAAAATGTATGAACCAACTCCTTCAAGACACATGAATCAGCCCACCCAGCACTGAACTACGCAGAAACTTTGCATAATAAACCAAAATTCTGTCGAACCGTCAACTTTTCCGATACTTCTCAGAAAGCCATACTCACAATGCAGGAATTCATAATAAAAACCTTCTCGGAAAATCGCTATCAAGAAGCCGCGCAATACGAAAAATGAAAAATTGCCGGCAACGCGTGAATGATGATCGCGATAAAAACGTATTATAGACCGATATAAAGACCCTCGATCAGCCGTATGACAAGTTGCAAAATAATCGCGCAGACCTCGATTTCTCGGTATAAATTCGATTTTCACGGATCGAACGCGCGATCGTTTTGATTGCGTCGCTGGGGAGAAACAACAGCCGCGATTCTGAAAAATACGAACGGATTCGCGCGGTTGATTTTTTTTAACGCGTCCAATTTATTGCACTATTCGGGTTGAAGTACGATTTTTCTTTTCATCGAAGTTTGGATTAGTTTTTGAATTTTTTTATACTGCATTGCGGCTCGTCGAGAAACTTTTTCATTCTAGTTGTCTATGAACTATCTCTCTCGATCGAGAGGAAAAAAAAACTTTAAACTCGATTCTCCCGAAAGTCCAAGACAATACGAGCAAACAACTTGCATTTCATTCAAACAACTCGGTAATGTAGCCAGGGCTATCCTATCCGTCTATATATAAGTAACTGAATTTCCCGAAAATAAAATACACCGAAGCATCGCAACTTTCCAACACGCAATATACATACACACAAAAAACTGATGTTCTAAGGAAAAACCTCTGCTCATTTCCGTCCGACGCAAAATCGCTTTTTAATAACGCCATGTATATATATTATAATACACGCGCAAAATAGAGCATAATCCCAGCGAAAACGAAAGCCGTCGATAACGACGCGGCCCATCAGCGCCAAGAAAAGTCCCACAATTACAGGATCCAGGATTCATCATTTTTTTTTGCTCCAGAAATATGTGTAGTGCAACACGCTGCATGCGGATTATCGTGTTTTGTTCCGTCCTGCTTAGCTCGTCCCCTTCCCTTATAAGCGAGTTGCATCGGCGCATTTTCGACTCGGTTATTTCGCTCTCCACACTCTGATACCCTCTTATTCCTAGCCCGCAATGGATAACCAGGTTACAAGGTGCGCGTCGGACGATTATCGCCCGGCTGCAGCTCTCTGTCTGTGTGTCCGCTTCTCTTGCGGAAATGAGCCGCGTATTTTGTACTTATATATATAATGCGTATAGTGCTGGCTTCTAGCTATTTGAGGTTGACCTCCTGACGAGTACGCGGTCGACTTTGATGGAGAGCAAGAAGTATTAGAGGTTAGAAATTTTGCATGCACTTCGCGGGATATTAATTATGCAGATGTATATGAGAGCATTGCGTATATGTGAAGTAGGAGACGTTTATGTATTCAATTTTATTATTGGTTGTCGATCTATACTGAAATTTTATTTTAACTGGAATTCCATTTGGACGCAACGAAAAGTGTAGTAAATTTGTAATATACTGTGAAATATGATATTAGTTGGTTTGCATATGGATATGTATACGCAGTGTATTAGATTAGATATTATATATCTGATAGCGCTTATAGTTGCAATTTTATACTGATTCGGGAGTATGCTTGGCAATATTCAATCAACTCGCATTGATTTTAGTGCATGAATAGAGATCGCAGTGATGACCTATATAAATTAATATGAATATTTAGTATATTGTAATCGAATTCATTGTTACAACTTGATTTAAACGATATGGATTTTTTGCAAGTTTAGACACATACACATTTACTTCAAGTTTTATTAAAAAATTCCAATGATAAAACACTTTTAGCACTTCGATATTATTTTGCAAACAGAAATCTTCGAGGCTTTCAAATTGTCTTTTTCATTATTACCACGTTCTTTGTTTACATTCATTCCTTTCTCTTTCGATTCGAACTTCCTCGTTTCATAACTCCCAACTTCCACTTCATTTCTGCTTCTCACGCGCGGGTCATCTCTAAAATTCATCTTGATTTATGTTTCAGTGCAATAGAACTTAGATGTTCTGAAGTTACTGCAGATTTATAGACTCGTCGACAACAACTTTTGTTCACTTGTTAGAGCGATCGAGATGAATTATATTTAAAACATAGTGTATATTAGACAACAATAATGGTACAAAAACGAAAAATTTTTTTAAATAAAAATTTACTTTGTTATACACCATTTTCCTTTGATCTACCGTTCGACTGCATCGCGATATACAAAGCTCTTGCTTTATTAGCATTTTTTGGATGTACTCGGATGAACTGAACGCACGGCTTTTTATCTCAGCCTCATTTCCTATGCACGTGTATAATACTTTCATACATGCACAATATACAAAAAGATTAGATATTCCCAGTCGTGAAAGTTATGATTAACGCTGAAAAAAATGGCCTACTTTAATCACCACAATAGATCCATTAAACTTCCATCCAAACCATATAATTATCGCGCGCATTTGCACTTTTATTAAAAATATCCTTATAGCCGATGAACATTTCAATATATAATATATAAAAGTGAATTTGACAATCCATTTCATATCCCAAGAATTCCCCAGTGGTATAGCGTCCCAGAATTTACATATGGCTCTCACGCCCGAATAAAAATTACTTTTACGACCTACGCGTTACCCGCATCTACCTACACTTTTGCAATGCTGCGTCCAAAACTTGCTGCTATAAAATACTGGAGAAACTTACGGCACGAGGGTTGCATACGTATATTATATATACTACACTCGGGCGTCGGTTCTGTTTCTCGTTTTAGAAGGTCGCGACACTTACGTAAATACTTTTTCGTATTATCCATAAACGTTTTTTTTTTTTTTTTTGTCGACGAATAAAGTGCGGCTCGATCCAGACAGAAAGAAACTGGGACAGAGTGCTTTTATCGTCATTGCTATATAGGATGTGCGAATTAATACGAAATTTATAACGAATTTCAGCGATGGCCTATTTAATATTTGAAGAACTTTTCTCGTGATGAGTATTTTCGACGCTGATACTGTGTCCCCGATTTGTGTGTACATTTTTAAAAAGACTAGACTACTTAATTACTCCCGATACCTCCCAATGAAGACACTTCATTCATAATTAACGAGATCGTCATTTTTAATGTTGCAGAAGTAACGGTGGAGTATCATCGAGGGCTTCCTAGGATCACAGTTCCACTGCCATCGAGGGTGGAGAAATGCATGTTCACGTTGAAGCCGATTACTCAGACCGTCGGCGATTTCCTGGACATACTTAAACAAGAGGATCCTGCAATTATCGATGCGAGCATAACATCGACGAGTAAGGATGTT
Organism: Cecidostiba fungosa; assembly: GCA_900474305.1. NCBI lineage: Eukaryota > Metazoa > Arthropoda > Insecta > Hymenoptera > Pteromalidae > Cecidostiba > Cecidostiba fungosa. The sequence continues at coordinate 8,057 of UCOJ01001843.1, forward strand.
TATATTATATATCTATATAAATTTTTTGACTTATAGAAAATTCGCTAATTTTTTTCTTTTTTAATAAATTTTTTAGATGGTGTTAGAATGGGTGCTACTAATAGGATAGAGACAATGCTGCTTGACGATTTTAATTTAATAATTAACGACAAAGTTTATCCAGTTTCGCCTCCGCCGCCTATCGAGAGACCGAAGGTACCGAAGATAATAATATTTAATTTTTTACTTTTTTGTCCTTTTTACGTTCTAAATATTTTATGCGCATCATGTCGTAATGAATGTTTCGTGACAGTAAACAGCAAGTAACTATTTCATTTCATTCCGCAGGAAAACTTGCGGCAATTGCAAGATTTGCAATGTTTAATTAATCAACTTTACGAGACGTTTAATGCCCGAGAATACCATGTCGAAATGGAACGGCAAGTGATGCTACAGCTCGAGGAAGTGAAAATTGAATTGGAGCCGATGGAACAGGTGGGTTTTATTATACCTCAGTAATATAAATAGAAGCCTCATTTTCCCTTAAAATTAAAAACGAAAACAACATTATAGTTTGCTTAATTAAATATGAAAAACTGTCATTTCAGCAACTCCTAGAGCTTGACGAAGCCGCTGTTCGAAGATCCACATACGCCTCCTGGGGTGTCTTGGTCTTCATGGCTATGCAATTTGGATGTTTAGCGCGACTCACTTGGTGGGAATACTCGTGGGACATTATGGAGCCCGTCACGTACTTCGTCACGTATGCAACGGCCATGGGATGCTATATATATTACCTCCTTACTAGACAGGTGAGATATATTTGATTTGCATTTGATGAATGTTGGGGGGAATAATAGAAATTTCTTTGTGCACTTCGGATCAAGCGTAATAGTCGAAATACGACTGTTTTTGTAGTTTTACTCGTTTTGCACTGTTACATCTATCTTGATGTGTAAAACCTGCTAGATTATTATTCATAAGAGGTTCATATGAAACTTACAGCGAATGATGTAAGTAAATGTTCTGACTTAAAAAAAGTGTAAATATAATGATGAATATATAGTACAGATCAAAAAGTTATTTTCGAATGAGATGCTATCAAGTTCCATTATATCACAGGAGAACAGTACTAGTTGACATACAAAGTAATTTCATACAAATAACTATTTTTTGAAAAGATGTGAAATTAGGTACATTTCAACATCTTTAAAAAATATTTACATCGAAAATGATAAAACAATAGAGCAGTAGGTGCGGGTGGATCGGAAGTAGATATAAAAAAACTATGTTACAAAATAAACTTAAAATTATCTTTTTATTTGCATTACGCGGCACTGAAAAAAAAAATTATTTTTGAAGAAGCAGGTAAGAATTAAACATTACTTTAAGATTCATAGCAGCTTGTTTATTTTTTAAATAAGGGTTCTGAGAATTAATAAACAATATTAGTACAATTTTGCTAATTAGTGCTATTGTCAATTCCTATTTGATCCGTGTTTCTAGTTTTCTGAATTGCATTCATTGTTTCTCGATGCATATGGAAAATCAAAATAAACTTTTATATGTTACGACATTTCGGTGTAGATTCAAGTTAAGTTAGCTCATGTTAAAAGTTCTTTTTCTGTTGCAATATAATTAATGTCAATTAGGAAGATTGATTTGTTCTGAACGATCTGTCAATGTTTCCATTTTGTAGTATGTAGTCCATTTATCAAATGGGAAACCTATTCACCCGCACCAACCTTATACCTCGTTTTTTACAAATTATTATTCGATTGCACGTTTTATAGCGTTTCTATTACAAAAGTTCAACGTTAGTTTGCGATGTGATCATAGAAAATTCAGCTTTAAGAATATTGGGGCATATGCAACTATTAAATATATAAATTTAAGCAAATGAATATTTACCTGCGTAAATATCTGCAAGATTATGCAATGATATTTGAATAATGTAAATAAAAACTATTAGGAACCTGAATTCGGCCTAATCGAAGTCGCGTCTGTCCCGATTCTTAGAAATATAGTTATCACAAAACTAGCCAAATCACAATATATTTCATAATTCATAATAACAAATTTTTGTTTTTAATTTGTTGCCAAATGTATGCAACATTAATAAAACATACGTGTGTGTTTCACATTCACAGCTTCGTTAAAATTTCATTGTTTTCCATTAAAATTTTATTAACAAAATCTTTATGTGCCGTTGCGTAGTATTACACAAATGACACAGCATACATACAACAGACCAAAAGCTGTTCAGACTTGAAAATTCTAATATTCATCCATAACATCATTATCTCGATTAATAAAATTTGGTACATATTCGATTGTAAAAACCGTTCATATTACAGAGATACTCTTGCAAACGTTATGTATACACTGCAAAAATTGAACAATATACAAATCTCAAAATTAAATTAAAAAAAAAATGAAACAATCACACAAAACAAACAACAAACTCAACAAGTACCTTTCAACGATCAATAATAAACCAATCTTTCCCGCAGGAATACATGCTCCCGGAGGTGTTCAACCGCGAGCGCCTGATCGGCCTGCACAAAAAGGCGAAGAAAATAGGCTTCGATCTCCAACGCTACAACCAGCTCAAAGAGGAAGCTTACGAGCTCGAGATGATGCTGCGTCTCATCCGTGGACCTCTACACATGCAGCAATGCGTAGTCGAACAAAGGCGCCGCGAACGTCTCGAACAGTGTCGCAACTCCAGCAGCTCAAGCAGTTCCTCGTCGTCCCGCTCGCCAAGCTCATCGCCGTCGCCGAGTCCAGAAAGGATCGTCCCTAACGACGCCAAGAAAAGCGAAACAACAGCAGCTGCTGCTGCTACTTCGAAGAGTAATCCTTAGGCTGTGATTATGAATTAATTGAGCTTCGATGGTTGACGAATGAAATATGGGATTGTGGAAGTTGAGCTTTGCTGACTCGCTCTTTTATTCTGTTTTTACATTGCATTGACTATTACTTGAATTATAGTTTAGACTCGATTTATTGATTATGAGATGTTTTATTGTATAATGTAGAAGACAAAATTTATCAACTAGGTGTCCAGTTAGCGAAGCGAATTTTCACAGCCTTTAAGAGACTTAAAACGAACGATGAAGCACATAATTATATACTGGACGAGTACGATGTACTTAAATGCGTGTTTATTACGGCGGAAATGTCGAATTCGATTTGTACATATATAATAATATAGACTTTTCGTTAGCTCGAATCAACTGGTTATTTTTGTTACTATGATGTATTTAATGACTATATACAATTCAGCACAAATCGTCAATAGATCGTAAAGACGAATATATACCTCGATTGTTGTAATTTTTTAAGCTACTCGTGTATTATATCATGATAATTATATACTTAACGTTTTGATGATTCTTTTGATAAGACTCGACAGTATCGAATTCGACCATTTTCTTCGAGGCCGTGTCAGATATATAAAAAGTCAGGTGAATATTGTGATCATGGGCGATCCCAACGAAAGCTTCAGGAAAAAATGTTACTATATTATTTCATCTTAGATAGTGAATAAAAAGCAGTAATATTCATTAGCCCTACAGATATTCGTGGTAGGAATTGTTCTGATAGAAAATGTGTAAGAGATCGTAAATAAATAGTCACTTTTTCGCAGATTTAAACAATAATTCAATAGTATATTCAAATTGGTCAGGTATATTTCACGTCGAATCATTACTTTTTATACCATTATCTCCTAGTACTTTTCACTTCATTTCGTATGTAACTGATTAAAACCATTGTACGTCTCAAAAATTCAATTGTACTCTATTGTTTAGATGAATTCTTAAAATTAAATTTTTGTCAAATTAATAACATTTACAATTGATTTATATACTCATGAAAACATTTCAACCACGGATTGTTAAGAATCTCCGAATTGCATTGCGACACGCACACTCCTTGCCAACGATCCTTTGAAATGTGTATTAAAAGATTCGCAACAGCGACTTAGACTGGACAAACGCGTCGCTTGTAATATTACAGTGTTGGAAGTCGAGCGATAAATGCGCGACGCGAGCAAAGGAAAACCCGAAAGTTTAAAAAAATGCCATTATACGGACTAGCAATTTCGTGTTAATCGTGAATTGTATGTCTCGGGAATGTTAAACGTGTAAGCAGACTTTTCGTTTTAAACGCGAAATGAAGTCAGTAGCGTTATAAGAAAACGTAAGAAATTATCGTAAGGTCTTCATTACCGTCGTTTACCTACCTATACGTAAACAACATTGATCAATAGATTTGTTTATTGCTTTGTAAGTGTGTTTATTTTACAACCGACGTGAATATCGTTTACTATTAATTGAGAATGAAACTGTGGGTGAAAGTTGACATAGAATTGACTTTTGCGTTTGAATCTTTGTAAATTATAAATGTATGATAATGTTCTAAACAATGCAGTGCTCGATTGGTAGCAAATTACTCAAATTCATTGTATAATTTTTGTTTACCTTTCTTCAAGTATGACGGTGGTGATAGCCGATTATCGTGATGTCATGTACCTTAAATCAGTGACGAATTCTTTGAGCACTGTAGGAGATCCTATATATATTTAATTAAGAATTTAAACTAAGACTCTGTAAAGGCGATACTATTTTGAAGAAAAATAAATTAGTGTTGGTTCTCAGTGTACAGGCTGGTGCTCAAAATATCTAAGATTCCTATGTTCCGTAACTTCGAATTCTATAAATGTGCTGTACTAATTTAAAAGAAAATGTATCTCATCTATTGAATAGCAATTTTATTTAAATGAAACTTAAACCGATTTCTATAAAATTAAAACTTTTTAATACTACGTTTTGATTATATCAATAAACTACCACTTTAGCTTTGGGCCCTACCAAGATAAAAAATTGTTGCAATAATGCAGCACATTTGTACTTTTCGCTCCTAATGAAATGAATCTCTGTACTTCACCTATCTAATTTATGACAACAAAATACGTACTTCATGTTTACTTTACTGTAGATGAAAATATAATATAATTTTTATATTTCGTATGTGTGCTGAGTGTGATAACACTATAAATTGTTACTTCGATTGACACTAATTTTTGAAAAGAACGAAATATATTTCAGTTGATAACATCGTATATGCGGTTAATCGAATTTCATTCTCTAGACCTATATTTCTAAAGCTCTTTCATTGATGACATGTATATAACGAAAATCAACTACTTTACTAACTTTGCATTGCCTTTTATCATTAAGAACGTACACTTTTGTAATAAAAATCCATGTAACTCATATAATTCTAAGTCATATAGATTTTAATTTTTCATCGCCGTCGCCTCATCGATGAGAAAACAAATAACAAATGTAATTTATTCTATAATATTTTTCACACTTTAAAAATTTTAAAAAATTAATCAAAACACGAGCTTGAGCCATCACAAACGGCTAGCGCGAAATTCCCAGCTTACATGCCAAGCTTCCAATTTCATGAAACCATTTGTTCGAGGTAATCCAGTTACGAATAATAAAGTATATTTGAGTAACAAATACAAAGGCTTCCTTACCTAGATAATCGAAAGTAAAATATAATAAAAAAAAAGTATACACAAAAATTATGCGTTGTAGTAACGCAGATATCTTATATAAGAGTTTTACAACGCTTTTGCACGCCTAGAAAAGTGTACTTTATTAATTTTTCCTCATACTCTTAAGCTGTACTCTTTATAAACTTTCCAAATTGAAGGAAAGTTGATCTACATATACTTAGAGGCGTAAATGAAATAAAAAAAACTGTATGAATACACCAGAAAATTTAGATTAGGATATTTTTAGGTAAAAAATGATCTTACGAACTTGAATAAAATCTACAATCTTACAATCCACGAAAAAGACTTTTCTATAGATCTATTGTAATCAAATTCTTCTCATATGTAGATAAAGTGATTTCTCGTTGAAGTTTCATCCGTCCGCCAAGCGGCTCTTTTCAGTTTTTACACTTTTCTTTGTGTTCAAAAATGGTATCAAATATAATATTCCTCCTTTAAAGTAACATCGTTAATAAATTTTGTTGAAAAATTCTGTTCGGAAAGATAAAACCATCGACCTATATATTATTAATCAATCTTACAAAATGCGCATTTCATCGAATATTAATACAAATATAATTAACAGTAAAGTTACTATATATCAAGAGTTATCAATCCCGTTAATGAAAAATTAATGAAATAGCAAATTTCACCAAAAATATTTAGGGCAAATCACAATACTAACAATTTCTGCACTATATAGACACGACTATAAATTGTATCTAAAATCTTCTGAATACTAGTTCTACAGATATAACATTCGGCAATGTTTCTAAAAGCGCAAACTACGGTAAAATAGAAAATCTAGATTGCTCTTGCGCTTTTTACTAGTGCCAATAAATTATCTACCATTTCTTCATCTTGTACTATCAATTCTAGAACGATAAGATGAATAACGTTGTGAAGTATAGAAGTTTTGAAACAGAAAGAAATTTGGATAATTTCTTCAATTTCTTTATGTTGGAATAATTTATAAGAATTTCACATCTCTATAGTAATACAAATGGACATACTGTTGTATGTTTAATTAAGAAATAAAAAAAAAATATCTGTGAACTCATTGATGAAAATTAATTATTCAAGTATAAATTCATCATCATAAACCTATGAATCTTATAATGTTATTCTGCAAATTCGTCAATGATTGCCTAAAATAAACATTTAATTTGAGACCATTAAAATATTGTCACAGATTTCTGTAATTCTCGTACAGATTGTATTGTATGATTGGTCTGTGTAATGTACATTAACATGTCCAAATTTATTTCTCTAAAGTCTATAAAACTCTTTAACAAAACAAACTATTGTAAACTGTCAAGGGTTGAGTTCAAAATGGTTGTACGTTGTAACATTTATTTCTATAAGATGATAATTTAAACTCATCGCATGTCCAACAATTATACAGACCTAATTTTTAATTTGATTTTTATCTTTTAGAAATTAGTAGTGGTGTGTCAGTGAAAACAAAGAAGAGAGCATCACTTGTTAAAAAAATTAAATTTACCATATGGGTCCCTGTAATTGTTGGCGATTGAAGATTTATTGCTATCTTTGTTTTTTAATATATATTTACTAATTTGTAAATAACTTCTCCTCTTATTGTTAAAGATGTAAAAATTAAAATTGAAAAAATTAAAACAAGGACGTAAAGAAAGACAAAAATAAATATTGAAACCAATAAAAATTTAACAAAATAAATTATTTCCTTAAATTAATCGTCAATAAATGTACAATGAAATCAGATTAAAGAAATAAAGGAAACAAGCTTTTTATACTTGTTAATCGTTAAACGTCTACGATATCATCCAATTCGTTAAATGTCAATTCTTGATGAATTCAACATTTTAATGAAGATATAATTATTGTACTTGCGCATAAGTAAAATCAACAAGAAAAAAAAAACGACCATGTATGACTGTGCGAATTCGATAGTTGTAAAATGATGATCATACAAATTTTAAAATTTAGTAGGCATGATCGAATGAATTATACATATTTGCAACAAGAACCAAAAAATAAATCATTTTTTTACGTAAGTTTGCTCATTTATAATTTGAAGTACAAATGATATTTCTTTGAGATTACGATGATATGTAGGTACACAGCAAACGATCGTGCCCAAATAATTTAATGTTATTTTACTCTATGTAAATAGTTTTAAATAAATACATATTTATTCATTAGCTCTTAATTTTTTTATCTACCTTTATATTAAAAATTCTTGTTTGATAATTTTATGTTATATTAATTTCATTATTTGATTGATACGTTATCTGTGTATTAAAATTCGCAAAAAATGATTTCGGAGATAAGTACAGGTTTTTACGTTTGAAATTCGCGCGTAGACATGGCTCTCATCACGTGTGTTGCTTCTGTAATGTCAGGTCAGGTTAGGTTTGAAGAACATATTGGCGCCTTTTCTGCACGCTTTTCTGCCAGTATGTATAAAAAAATGTAAACAACATTTATATTCTGATTACTAAATACGCAAGAGTGAAAATAGTAAATCACTTGTGCTTTCCATATATTTATGAAAAAGCTAGTTACAAAATTCTATAACGTCATGTCGATTTCCTTGCAAAAACTGAAAAAGAGATCACCTCCATCAGAGTCAGCTGAGAAGCCAGCGAAAAAATCAAGCAGATTCGATGGCTTATCTGAGGAAGAAGTTAAAAAAAATACACTCAAGGATATTCTAGAACCAGATCTAGACTTGGTATTCGTTGGTATAAATCCTAGTCTCATGGCTGCTCATACAGGAAGGTATTACGCTGGTCCTGGTAATCACTTTTACAAACTGCTCTATGAATCAAAGTTAATTTCTGAGCCAGTTTCTTATGAAGAGGATGACAAACTTCTGCAATATAACATTGGCTTGACAAACATAGTTGCAAGAGCTACAAGATCATCCGCAGATTTAAGCAAGACGGAGATCAAGAAAGGTGCTATGTTTGTACAGGAAAAATTAAGGCGTTTTAAACCCAAAATTGCTATTTTCAATGGAAAGTGTATTTATGAAGAGTTTGCTGACAACTATGACAAATCATCGTTCAAATTTGGTTTACAACCTAATCGTGTAGGAGACACAGCTCTCTGGGTAGTTCCATCAAGTAGTGCTCGATGTGCAAATTTTCCCAGAATGCAAGACAAGTTGCACTTCTACACTTCATTAAAAAAATACTTAGCCTTCCTGAAAGATGAAATCAAAGAAGTCAATCCTGAAGAGTTTCGATTTGAAGGTAGATGTAAGCAAGCCATCCCAAGTACTTCAAAGATGTGGAGGCGCAAAGGCTTGTCCGCATTTGCCCATGGTGGCAGAGTTGTTAACAAGGAAACAAGTTGCATGGATACCTCAGAGGAGAATATATTGGCTATTCCCAGAAGCAGTGAGTTTATAATAAAAAATGGGAAGAATGAAAGCGATGATTCACAAAAAGACTCCGGCATTTCTGCTATTCCAAGTGATGATTCTCAAGACAATGAAGTCAAGGAAAATGATCCTATCCAAGAGGAAGATTCAAAACCAAAAAGGAGACAAACAAGTAAGAGAGTAAGTGAGAAAAAAGTACAAATTAGAGCCTCTGCAAGAGTTCAGCGCAAGGAGTACAGTGAACGCATTGACTTTGTTAGTTTGATTAAACAGCGATTGAGTAATAAGGAACAGGAAACTAATGAGGATGCTAACGGAGACTGTAGCGATGAAGAGTCTCTATCGCAACCCAGTGCTGGTGCTAAGAAACTGAAATTTGCAAATCTGCGTTCGACTAGATCAAAGAAGGGTTTTAAAGTAAAAGAAATGCTCGAGGTTGAACATGACATTTGAATTAATGACATTTTTACAGTATTTTATAAATGTAAGTTTAATTTATTTTTTTACAGTCAAAAGTTTTGTAAATATACATTTGTATAAAAGCACGAATAAATTGTTGCATTCACATCAACTGTTCATCATAATCAAAGCGTATTTTTTTAATTTTCAATACATTTTATTATATCTGAATAAATGTTACAAATAATTCAAATAAGTACTCAATCTATAATGACGCGCGTATATATCAATCGTTAAAACATTCATTAACGAGCCGTCAGTCGATATACGTTATCGGCGAATTCTTCTGTCGAATATCGTTAGAAAACACGGTTAATCGAGCGCACTGCCGATTTTCTCTTCTCGTAAAAGTCAAAAATAACGCGTCGGAATTCAACGCTCTTTTGACTACTCGAGCGGCTCGTACGCGTGCTCAAAAGGAGGAGAAATAGGAAGAGTGCAAAATTACGGTCTTTTGAGTGTAGTAACGGTCAAAGGTGTTGTAGAGGCAGAATTTTCACGGATGACCGAGTGTTTTGAGAAATGTAAATATTGCCTACTTTGAAAGAGGAGATTGGTGTATTGATATAATAATGAATTTTCGTTCATTTATCTAAAAATCTTTTTGAAATATAGATGTGATCTTCGGAAGACACACTGATTTAGGGCGGCAGAAAGTACTATATATTTATGTGTAGGTATTCAGAATAAAAATGTATATAGGACAAAAGGTAATTTAGAAGAGTTCCCGTTGAAAACGTTTTAAAAATATGTATATACCAGTAGCTTTATTCTGTTGCTCATAACTTTTATAGTTTTGTTCCACATGCATTTTCGTTGTGTTTTACAGTTAGTTTTTCATGCCGTCCTAATTCATGATTGTTCTGAATTATTAGATTAACGATATGACGCTAATAGCCCCTTACATCTTATATACATATACAGAAGATAGCAACTAAAAAAATGTTCGTAATCAAACGAGTATAGCACTGATTTGATGGACATCTGGATGTCAAGTTCAGCATTCTTGTGAATTGCTTGGATTATTCGAAAATTGAAAGCGATGAATAAGTAAAATCATATAATACCTAGTTACTTTTCATTTGCATTCCTCCGTTTTCATTGATCTCAATTATGATTTCTAAAATCTATTTTTATTATCAAAATCAGATGATATAGGCTTTTAAAAACATATGATAATCTAAAAGATAAGGCACAACTCTGAGTCATAATCAATGGCGTGAATTAATATTTAAAATATAGTAGATTCATCGAAAAGTAAAAAAAAAACATAAATTGATAAGTAGGATTTAATACATCTACTGCTCGCAACCGAGTTCGCAGTTAAATTATGTATATGTTTCAAACTTGTTTCAAAGCTCGTACTTTATAATCCGTCCATCAATATATTAAATTTATGAAACGCGATAAAGTCGAAATTTCATTCTCTAGCGGTAAACCTCACATATAAAAATGAAAGCCCATACAAGCCTTGCACACTAAAAAATCTCGCAAACTATGTCGCTCATTTTTACCAATATATGAACCAACTCACATCCGCAAGCAACCAAAACAGCTTCTCTCATCTCTTCGTCCTAGAATCCCCTATTTTTCTCACCTACTCCAAAAACCCCTAAATCATCATCCCACACTTGAAGTTACGCGCGTTCGTCACGCTACCGTCAGTCATAACGGTATATAACTCTCTCTCTCACAAGAGTACATACTCTCTGTACACGACTATATAGGTGTGCGCAAGAGAGTAAGTGTACATAATACTACCGACAAAGCTGCGAAAGAGGGGAAGGATCGTTCGATAAGGCGCACGTGCGCCGCGTCACGGATCCAGTCACATTCGCCATCAGTGAGAGACCGACCGCGGACTTTGATGCTTCGTCGTCGTCGTGAGTCTAGTTAGTCGAGTTTTAGTTGTCGAGAATTTTGTTTTCTGTTTTTCGAACGTGGAATTTTTGGTGGAGTCGAGTCTTCCTCGGCAATGTAAGTAAAATTATGATTGATCTTTTTGTTTTTTTTTAGTGGTATAAGCGCGATTAGTGTTTGTTTTTATATTTCGGAGAGATGAAGATTTATTATTATCTTGGTGACGGCGGCGCTTTGTTTTTGTTTTAATAAAATGAAATCTCTAGTTTTGGTTCCGTAAAGGCTGCGTAAATTCAAATTTACGTTTAAACTTCGCGCGGAGAATGCTTGCGGGTGATAAAAATGCAGTCAATTCCGTGACATTGAGATACAAACGTATATTGTTTTTGCAAAGCAAAATCAAATTCTGTGCATTTTTCTTGGTGTATTTATCGATTCGTTTTTTCTTTCAATCATACTTAACGTAGGTTCTTATATGGGAACCCAGTTATAAAAATAGATTCAGCAGTAGTGCGACGTGTGAAAAGTGCAAAAACAGTAAAAATAAACTATATATAACTAATTGCTAAGAAAACTGCACGCAAAATTTTAACCTGATGGGCTGTCGCATGAACGAAAACGTAAACAAAACGTCACGCTTGTAGGCTGCGAGATGAAAGAGGAGGGTCCGCTCTTACCGCACACCTCCTTTCGCAGTCTACAAACTTCACGTTTTCTATACGTTTTCATTGATTACTCGGATATTCATCACGAGAACCCAGGTTAAATTTTGCGTGCAGCTTTCTTATTAATTAATCGAAGCATTAATAAAAAAAAACAAATAGATAAATAT
>UCOJ01001844.1:0-20531 GCA_900474305.1 Cecidostiba fungosa
TAAAAGTCCGATTAATATTTTCTTTCGGTAGAATGATTCACTAAACTCAACACTATCGCGCTCTGGTCTTGGTTTTTGATTGCAAGCTTTTTTCAAAATGTTATAGGGAACAGAAAAGCAGTGTTTTTAGCTCCGACATTACCTTAAAAAAGCGTTATACGGCTTGAAGCAAGCTGGACGTTGCTGGCACGAAAGGTTCAACAACTTTGTCAGAGGTCTGGGTTTTGTGCAAAGCAATGCAGATAAGTGTGTATATACAGATATACTTAAGGACTGTAAAGTAGATTTAGCACTCTACGTAGACGATGGGTTACTATTATGTCGCGATCGCAATGTTCTCAACGAGCTCGTCAATGTTCTTAAGAAAGAGTTCAATATTATTATAGCTCAATTAAACTTTTTTGTTGGCATGAAATTTTCACAGAAATATAATAATATTTTTATAAACCAAGAACATATATTGACGAAATTTTGAAAACGTTTGAAATACTAGATATAAATGAAGGGAAAACTCTAGCTGATCCGAGCGAAAAACTGACGTATCCAAAAGACAAGAAAGAGTTAAAACTCCCTTATCGCGAATTAGTGGGATCTCTGTTATCTTTATCGATTATCTCACGACCTAATACTGCATACACAGTTGGCATAGTCAGTAGGTATCTGGACAATTACGACGAAATACATTAGCGCGCGTCTAAACGTATCCTACGATACTTGAAAGGAACGCGCTCCTACGGATTATTATTCTACAATAAACGCGCAAATGACGAACTCGTAGGATATTCGGATGCGGACTATACTGGAAATATTGTAACTCGTCGCTCTACTAGCGGCTACATTTTCTTATTGCACGGAAACTGCGTAGTCTGGTCGTCAAGAAGACAAAGTACTGTAAGTCTTAGTACGACCGAGGCTGAATTCATAGCTGCGAGCGAAGCGACAAAGGAAGCCATGTGGCTCCGTAAATTACTATTAGATATCGGACGTAAATGTGTTGGACCGACGATTTTATTAGTAGACAATCAGAGCGCGATTACGTTGACTCGTAATCCGGAGTTTCGTCGCAGATCCAAACACATAGACGTACGATATCAATTTATATACGAAAAGCTGAGGGTGGAGTTTGGCGCGCTTTTGTGGCGTCAGACGTGCGATTAGTAGGTGCTAATAGTACACGGTTTTTTTTTAAGTTTAAGGTTGAAAGGAAATAGAAAAAGAGTATAGAGAGTGCAAGGGAAAAGAGGAGAACAAAACAGGTAAAAAAGTGGAATAGGGGAGAGAAAGGGCAAGATTTACAAAGGAGTGAAAGGTTGAACAGCGGATAGCGGTTAGGATGCAAAGAGAGAGACAGAGAGAGTAAGAGGGAGGTGAGAGGAGAGAGCGGCACGACCGTGGAACGGAACGGATGAACTACAGTAGTGACCAAATAGAGAAGGTGATTCTAGGAACAAAGGGAAGTGACAGGAACGAAAGGAACGAAGAGGAACAGGAATTTGAAACCCCGCGAAGATTTGAACGAAGCCATTGGGAAGAGGAGACAGAGAAGAGGAGGAATAGCACTCCAAGTGGGAGAGGAGTGAGAAGAGGGAGCAGAGCAGAGGGGAGGGCGCAGAAACAGCTTAACCTTGAAGAGAGTTTTAAGCGGGAAGATAGAGAAGGAGGGAAACGAAAAGAGAGAAGTCCAGAAGAGGAGGACAGCAAGAAAAGGGAGAAAAAGGAGAAGATAGAGAAGAGCAATCGATCGGTTAGCACACCGACCATGACTGAACTGGTAGAGAGAGAAAAGGAGGGAGAGGATATGGAGAAAGCACGCTGGACCAGGTGTGGCACTCGATGAAGGAGGAGAGAAAGGAAAGGAAGGAGATGATGGAGGAGTGGGAGAAGAGATGGGAGGAGAGGTGGAAAGAGATGGAGGGGAAGTTTAAGGAAGGAATGAGGGAACTCAGGTCGCAGTTGGAGGAGGAAAGAAGAGAAAGATTGAAAATAAAGGGAGAGGTAAAGATTGCAGCAGAGAGGGAAGGAAGGAAAGGGGTAGAACTAAAAAAGGAAATGGAAGATAAGGTGAAAGAGCTAGAGAGCAAGGTGAAGGTTGGACCGGTAGGGGAAAGCAGCGGAGCAGACGGTCAGAGTGCTGAAGAAAGGGAGAAAGAAAAGAAGCTGATTGCGGAGCTAGAATGGAGAATAGTGTAGGGGGAGAGAGAAAGGAAGAGAAAGAACGTGGTGATCTCAGGCCTAGAAGGAGAAGGATGTGACAGAACGAGGCTGGGAAAATGAATGGAAGAGAGACTAGGAGTTAAAGTGAAGATGAGAAGAACGTGGGTAATTAAAGGAAGAAACAAAAATAAAGTGGGAGCGGAGTGCATGGAACGATATGAGAAAGAAAAGGTAATGACGGCGAAGAAAGGACTAAAAGGATCGGACATGTATATAGATCACGATACGACTTGGAGAGAGAGGAGGAACAGAGACAGATTGAACGAGATAGCCAGAGAATGGAGCAGAAATGGGAGCTCAGTGAAAGTGGGAAGGAATAGACTGATGATGGGAAAGAAGGAATTCGTGTGGAACGAGAGAGAAGGGAGACTCTTTCAAAGAGAAGCCGGAAATGATAAAGGGTAAACAATTGAAGAAGGAGGCAAAGGAGAACAAAAGCATAAATGTGCTGAGCTGGAATGTAGCAGGGCTGAAGAGATTGGAAGAAGAAGGATGGAAGTTCATAAAAGGCTTTGACGTCATCTGTCTGCAAGAAACCTGGACGGAGGGAGAAGAGGAGGGAAGGTTAAAGAAGAGGCTACAAGGTTACGAGATAGAGGTAAGAGAGTCTAAAAAGGGAGCGAATAGGGGATGGATGAAAGGAGGGATGCTAATGGCAGTAAGGACAGGAAGTAAGGGGGATAAAGTAGAATGGATGGGAAAGAGATCAGAGGAATTTATAGGGGAGGAAGTGCAGATCAAAGGGGAAAAATGGTGGATAGGATCGACTTACATGCGGGAAGAAAGGGAAAAGAATTATCAGGAGGTGGAAGAGATGGTCGAAAGAGCAGGTGGGGAGAAGATCATATGGTGTGGGGACTTAAACGCGAGAACTGGGACAGAGGGTGGGGGTTTAGATGAGGAGGGAAATGAGGGGAGGAGAGTTTCTAAGGACGAGCAAATGAATAAAGAGGGTGAAGAGCTGTTGAATAGTATAAAGGAGATGGGTCTATGCATATTAAACGATAACATAGAAGGGGACGAAAAAGGGGAACTGACGTATGTAGAAGGGATGGGGTGTTCAGTGCTAGACTATGGCATTACAAATGAGGAAGGTAGGAAAAAAGTAAAGTTCTTAAGGGTGCAGGAAAGGCACGAGTCTGACCATGAGGCGGTGGTAACAGAAATGGAAACAGAGGATAAGAAAGAAGTGAAGAGAGATGAGGAAACGTGTAGGGCAGTACGGACAGAGAAGGCGATCAAAGAGTATAGAACATGGCTAGAAAAGGGGGGGGAGAGGCAAAGACATGGAGAGAATTAAAGATTAAGGTAGGGAACGCGATCCAAATTAGAAGAGGAGTGGTAAAGAAAAGAGAGGAGAGCAAGTGGTGTGATGAGAAATGCTGTAAGAAGAAAAAAGATATGAGGAGACTGAAAAGAGGGTTAGGAGGGAGGGGGAGGAACAGGGAGTTGTATACGCAGGCAAAGAGAGCTGAGGTGTTTGTATAAGAAAAAAAGAAGAAGGTTTCAGGATAGAGATACAAGAAGTTTTGGAATCTGGTCAAAAGAAGAAGGAAAGGGAAAAGAGTACAGGTAGACAGAGGGATAGAGGATGAGAAATGGTTAGAGTATTTCGAGAAGCAATTGGGGGAGAGGGAGGAACAAAGGGGTGGTATAGGGGTGGCGGTAGTAGCGACGGAGAGAGTTGTTGCAAACGAGGAAAGAGGTCTAGATTTAGAAGAAGTGAGAGGGATAGTTAGAGGACTGAAGGAGAGAAAGGCACCTGGGGGAGATGGTATTCAGAACGAAGCATGGAAGATTGGGGAAAACATGCTAATAGGCGAACTAACGGAGATAATAAGAAAGATATGGGCCGGAGAAGGTCTACCAGAGGAATGGAAGAAAGTGACTGTAATACCGATATACAAAAAAGGAGACAAGGGGGAGTGTAAAAATTATAGAGGGATAACTCTAATGGATTCAAGCTACAAAATCTATGTAGAATTGATAAGGAGAATAATGGAGAAAAAGCTGGAAGAAGAGGAGAGACTAAGCGACACACAGATGGGATTCAGGAAAGGAAGAGGTACTATAGATGCAATTTACGTGGTAAATAAGGTGGTAGAACAGGAATTAAGGAAGAAGGGAGGAAAGAAATACGCGTAATTTGCGGCCTTAAGGGGTGCATTCGACAAAATAAAAAGGGAAGAAGTATGGAGAATGTTGGAGATATTAGGAGTGAATGAAAATATAAGAGAGAGAGTGATACGAAAGAATGGAATGCGAGGTGAAGATCGGGAAGAGAAGTGTGGGAAGCTTCGAGACGTAGAAAGGAGTGAGACAGGGATGCCCTCTAAGTCCTTTGCTATTTAACGTGGCAATGGCGGATCTGGAAGGGGAAATGAGCAGGATTCAAGAGGGAGGTGTACGAGGGTGGGGTGAAAAGTTTCCGGCCTGACCAAGAAAAACGATGTTTTAAAATTTTTTTTTGCTTTATTTTTCAACATAATCTCCATCAACACTGATACATTTCTCATAACGGTGTTCTAATTTAGTTATACCAGTTTTAAACGTAGATTCATCAAGCTCCTCAAAATACTGATTTACAGCTTCTATAACATCTTCGTTGCTCTTAAATCTTTTACCGCCAAGCCATTTTTTGAGGTTAGGAAACAGGTAATAGTCGCTGGGGGCTAAGTCTGGAGAGTAGGGAGGATGCGGCATCAATTCAAACTTCAATTCGTGGATTTTGGACATGGCAACAGTCGACGAATGCGCTGGTGCGTTATCGTGATAAAACAAAATTTTTTTCTTCGCCAAATGAAGTCGTTTAATTTGCACCTCGTCCTTCAAACGTTGCAATAAGGCTGCGTAGTATTGACCAGTGATAGTCTTACCCTTTTCAAGGTAATCAATGTATATAATTCCTTTCGCATCCCAAAAAACAGTAGCCATAACCTTGTTTGCCGATAAAATTGTTTTTGCTTTCTTTGGAGTTGGTTCCCCTTTTCCAACCCACTGTTTTGACTGTTCTTTATTTTCAGGAGTGTAGTGGTGGACCCAAGTCTCATCAACAGTTATGAATCGACGCAAAAATTCGTCTGGATTACGCCTATACAGCGCCAAATTGTCGGTAGAAATGTTTTTTTGAACCAGTTTTTGGTCGAGCGTTAGCAAACGCGGCACCCATCTTGCACACAGCTTTTCCATGCTCAAATGGTTGTGTAAAATATTTCGCACACGTTCAGGTGACATCCTACACGGGGGGGTGTACTTTATCAGAATGGTGCATTGTTAGATGGGTATATTTTCATAAAAATATATTAAAGATCAAAATTTCCCCGAAGCACAAAAAAAGTTCATTAGAAAGACTATGTTATTAGAAAAATAAATAATCATAATTTCGTACATTTGAATAAGTACTGAAAGATTGTAAGAATATCGATGGTAAAAAACCGAACGTTTTAAGTCTATTAGCAGAATGCTAGTTAACCAGAAAATAAAATGTTAGAATGGTCCACAATATCGATTTTTAAAAAAATGTATAATAATTTGTAAGATATGAATAAACAGAATGGTAATTAATGCGAAAAAAAAAATACAAATACAAATTCATAGAAAGTGTAGTTAATGTACATACTGTATGTAGGTAATGTACATACATAATTCATTGAAAATTCGAATTTGAATTTTCAGAAAGGTAAAAACACCGAAAATCGATTTTTCATAAAAAAAAATCTGTTATGCAGTGACGCCATCTACACCAGAATAAAAAGGATAAATTGAGCAAGAGATGGCCTTATAATAGTTTTTTTTGCTATCTATGCGATTCGTGTTGTCAGCTAAAGTATATGCATAAATATTGAATTTAGTATTATAATAAATTGAAATAAACCATAAAAGTAAAAACATTGTAGTGAAAATAATAAAATATTATATTAATAAAATTATAAGAGGATATTGTTATGTACTTAAGTCATGGTAACATCTTATACATCATGATGTACATTTTAAACTCAAAGTTAGATAACATGAGACAACTCCATGAGTTACTCATCTACCCAGTCAATGATTCTGTATCGTTCAGAGATACGGGAACCGTATGGTGGCGACTTTTATCGCTGCGTGGAGATATATAATAGTATATTACGATACACGGCCCATTATTACACGGCGTGTAAGTTAGCCGTGTAATAATGGGTCGATTTAAGTCACAAGTAACGTATACTAGTTTTAATTCACGGATAGGCGTGACATAAACGCGGACTTAGGTCACGCCGTGCTATAAATATTTTAATGATCCTCGGGACCATAGCAATAGGTATACAATAAGCGATTAAAGTAGGCGTAGCTTGTCTTCCAACTTTCGAATCAATCGCTGCATTAAAGACGCAAAAAACTGATTCAAAAATTATTATTGACGTTAATTTCTGTAGCTATCATGACCAATTGCACAGGTCTAGCCAACTTGTATGCTATACATACATCTACTGTTTTTCAAAACTTTCAATTTTAAAGTTTTGAGTATAAGACCTTCATCTCCAAGCTTTATTAAAAATGTACATATGCGATAAAAACATAGGAGACTTGCACATTAAGTCCCCACGAGGGTGAAATCCCTTTTACCCCCCCCCCCTAGTATCGTACGATTTTATGAAACAACGTACGATATTTATGAAACAACAATCGAGGTCTTACGCACGGCGTGTCATAAAAAAAGAAGAGCAGGGCTAGGTTGAGAACGAATGGATATAGAGTAGAGTTCGGCAGGTATAGAAAAATCGATTTTTTTTTCGCTCGGTTAATTCATTCATTTTTTCGCTGATTGTTGTTAAAACCACTCCTTCACGATTCATAGACGTACAAAAACATTAAAGTTAAAATAATGTACTCATCACAATTTCATACGGCGAAAGAAAAATCAATCTCGGCGTAAGAAAATTCAGTATTGTAGAGGTGTACTTAATGCCTACAAACGCTACTTGAGGTTTTTCATGTGAACGCTGTACTTCTTAGGATAGTATTACTCAAAAATACTATAGTCTACTATGCGGAAGGTAGACGTAGGATTAAAATGGATGGCAGATCTGGGCAACATAGGGGAGCACTATTATACAGTGTCGTGTCATATCAGACATGTGGTGCATATATGCAGTTGCAGTCGATAAAGTTATATTGCTGTTGTGCAGCATCGAAGTTTTACGAAGTACCTATTTCTCTCTGTCTCTCTCTCCCTCTGTCGTAATTATAATTCTGCAATTTTTATTGCTGGGAAAAATTGTGTCAATTGATAGCGGAATATCTTGTTACAGGAGTAAGTATTTTGCGAGCGCAACTTCGAACTTTTCAATCGTCTAATGAAATAGTTATTTATCATTATTATAGTACCACAAGTATGTGTAGTAAACGGGAAAAAGTAAAGTAATTAATTTACCGAAACATTCGGCTACAACGTCGGTTGAGGTGAATAACGTTAAGTTAAATTTGCGCACTTTCTTTGCCTTCGAGACTTCATTGAGGAATGAAAAGAGAATGTGCACAGTAAAATAAGTAAATGTTACAATGAAATGAAAGTCCCCTCCATCAAATTCGTAATCAATTTATATTGAACTGTTACAATACAAAAGTCATAAAAAAAGTACAAACACAAAGTTTCTGTAAAGAGATATAAAAATGTAATGAAGAAGCTTCAGATTTCCGCTTAGAGACTGAAGCTTTGGCATGCCGACGTTTTTTTAACAGTATTTTACCATATACATTAAAAAAATAAATAAATATACGTTGATTGCGCTGTATGATACGAAAAACGCAGCCGTTCAACCCCTCGGTTCAATTCTTGAAGGTTCTGCGAAAAATCTGCATCGCGCACTTTTCATTCTTCATTAATATGTAAATGTGATTCAGTAAAGTTTTCCAAAAACTTAAAACAGTTAATCTTATAAACTAAAAGAAAGACCACAACATTGTAGTAACAAGCCAAGAGCTGCAGAAATGATTTACAATTTTTATATCACGGAGTGTAAAATCTTCATTTCTTTTGACAATAAAAGCCACTTACCAATAACAAAATTAATTATTCCAAAAATTTAGATTCTTTTTGCACTAAAAAGGTGATTAAAAAAATTGAACTTATTTTTAACTGAATCTGCTCTAGTTCACTAGATTTAAATATGTTTCTGAAGATTTACACAAACTTTTCGAAAGATTAAATGCATTATATTTAAGTAAAGCTGTAGTAAGTGGCCTTTATCGTCAAAATGAGTGATTTTACATAGCGTAAAAACTAAATGTCCAAATACTCATTGACAATATGCAAAACATGTTGAAGTGTTATAAAAATGTCGAATCATTTCTGCAAGCTATCATTTGTCTTTTTGATCCAGGCTTCTATAAATGCTACAAAAGTCATCGAATAGCTGCATCGCGCAGTTCTTTTTGAAATAACGTTATTGAGTAGACTTAAGCTATCACTTAAAATACTTTTGCTCCCAAAATACAAATGTCAAAAGTTAAAAATAAATCCTATGGATACTCGTGCTGCGTGCTCTACAAACTGGGCATTGCTTCGTAGCGTTGTGGATGCGAGTAGCGCAAGGCTGGCAGCAAGCATAATGTCCGCAGGGGATGAACACCATTGTCTTGGGTACTATCATACAGACGACACATGTGGCTGAAAATAGATAATAATTCAATCAGATTATGTTATTATTAATTGACGATACCTGTGTACAACAAACAGTTGTAAACGTAAGGGAGGCCACAGCTCTCTCAACTTGGAGAAGGAGTTAGCTATTACCTCATTTACACTTAACGTTTAAAACCAATCCTACTCTAAAAAAGACATTGTAATCAATCTATTCGTTTTGTGATTGATCGTTCGTGTGGCCAATCAGACCAGTCCTATAGCCAGTATTTATGCTAGAATTGGCTGCTCGTTTTCGCGCGCGATCTCTACGTATGTATTAATTCCTAACCTTAAAAGGTGAAAATCGAGAAAACTATTATTTAATTTTTTTAAAATAATTAATAAAACATGGTACATCCTATTTGTTCTTTGATTGTCTATTTAAAATTGAGAAAATATGATGTGATAACGAGAACGCGCGAAGCGCGTCTAAAGTCGCTAGTCAACTAAAATCTGAATTATACTTGGCACCGTTTTTTTTATGGAAAAAATATTAATTCTAGTTTTTGAATTAAGGAGAAAGCTATCGCTTACTCAACTTAAAATTCAAAAACAATGAAATTGATAAATACAATTATCCTTTGTAACAGTTCCGTTTTTATTGAAAACAGAAGTACCAAGCCTTTGAATTAAGGAGAAGCTATTGCTCACTCAACTTGAAATTCAAAAGCAATGAAGTTGATGATTATGAATGTAATTAACTTTTCATTGAAGTTTACATTTTTGTATTATTAAATTAATATTTTAGAACCTATATTTAATTTCTACTGTAAGTGTATTTTTACCTATTTATTAAAACAAATAAATGAAAAGTTGTATGCAATTAACAAAATAAGTAAATTATCACCACTTTATCGAAGGTTTGATCTTCGTGGAGCCTGAACTGTGTTACGCCACATCTAACTACACAGGGTCGTTCCAATGCCATGCCTGAAAGAACATGGTAGGCGACCATTTCGTTATGCCGTGTAGGATCGCACATAACACAGGGCTCAACACGAATTTCTGAAGACTATACAGTGCCGATGTTAGAGGAGAGCAACCGGGGCAACAGCCCTGGACCCTGCACCTCAAAGGCCCCGCGTTATGATGAACGCGAATGACTTATCCTGCTCTAAAAAAGACATGGTGATCATTTTATTCGTTCTCCGGTTGGCTATTCGTCTTCTCGCGTGATGTTTGGATACGTGTGAATTCATAATATCGAAAATTAAGAATTGAAAAACTATGATAAGAAATTCTGCGTTAAGAGTGATCTGCCCGCCTGAACAACCAATCAGAGCACGAGATTTTTCTCAACAAACTACGGTTTAATTTATTAACACGAATTATAAATCTGATTGTCGCAAAATATTCTTCGTATTTTTCTACAGATGGAATGTTATCGCAATGCAGTTAAATAATACTCCAACGCGTTGAAGTAAATAATGCATAACTACACTGATACGTCTTCTGAAAACGTCTCACGCACAAGAGTTGACAAATACTTTAATAGTTTTTTTAGCGATCTTTGGCAGGCCTCTTGTCTTTGCACGAGCAGACGACGTATCAGTGTAATTTTGCATTATTAATTCCAACGCGTTGGAGTATTATTTTACTACATTCAGATAACATTCCATCTGTAGAAAAATACAAAAAATATTTTGCAGCAATCAAATTTGTAATTTGTTAATAAATAAAACCGCACTTTCTTGAAAAGAATGTCGTGTTCTGATTGGTTGTTCAATTAAAAATTTTACGTAAAAGATTATCGCAATAAACACAAGATTATCGAATTAATAATAACAATCTGAGTAATAAAATATACCAATAACTGACCAACAGATGTTCTACGTTCGATAACTTCTATATAAACGTTATTAAATGCAAAATCTTGACGAACGTATAACATTTGTTGGTCTGTTATAGGTATATTTTAATTACCTTCTGGCTGCGCAGGTGCATTGATGTTTCCGGCGTTATCAGCGTTCTGCATATCAGCATCTACATTTGCGTCTTCCATACCAGCATTTTCATTTCCACCTGCGTTCTGCATATCAGCATCTGCATTCCCGTCGGCGTCCTGCATATCAGCATCTGCGTTCTCAACTGCGGCATCTGCTTCATCATGCATGTCCTCGTTACGGTCAGCCTCGTTTTGCGGAGCGGCAGCAGGCGCAATCTGTCTAGCTTGTGCTACCGGGCGCCTTCTCCTTCTTCTCCTTTGGCGTTGTGGCCTTCTGTGCTGATCTGCAAACAAAATTAGTAATTTATTATTATTATTATTATAATTCTCATTATATATAGTCTATAAA
Source organism: Cecidostiba fungosa (assembly GCA_900474305.1). Taxonomy (NCBI): domain Eukaryota; kingdom Metazoa; phylum Arthropoda; class Insecta; order Hymenoptera; family Pteromalidae; genus Cecidostiba; species Cecidostiba fungosa. The sequence continues at coordinate 11,173 of UCOJ01001844.1, forward strand.
GCTTTTAATTTTATCGCAGTAATAATCCCTTACCAAGCAATGCGTTTTGTGCAGCAGGCATAGCAGCAGGAACAACACCATCTGAAAATTAATTAATTATTATTGAAAAAATGTCAATTAGTAAATGTCGGTTCCTAACAAGACTAGCACAACTCCAAAAAGGCCTACTTTAATTTTTCATTTTTACAGCATTAGAGTAAATAAATTAGTTCAGAAGCTGACAAACTTGAAATATTTCTATACTTTGAGTTTATCAGATCCTATAAGAGTGTATTCACTCTAATGCTGTACAAATGACAAATTAAAATAAGCCTTTTTGAATTGTGCTACTCTTCGTAGGGATCGACAATGTATACCTAAAACAACGTACCCTCAGCGGCATTCTCCTCGTCTTCTGGAACTACAGCAGCGGCAAGACCAGCTTGCAGACGGATTAAGTTATTCATTAACTGCAACCGTTCGTTTGGGCTGTACGCTGCAATAATGTTGAAATCGAAGCGTAGATCAACCCCTAAAAAAAGAATCAGATAGGTACTTAAAAAACTGTAATTAAAATGAATACAAAACAATAGAGAGACAGACAGCACAAGAAATGTGTACGAACCCCGATTGTTTACTGCAACTGCATTTTGAAAATCAGCTTCCAGAGCTAATATTTCGTTTGTTCTTGCTGGGCTCTGAAGATCGATTTTTCGAATCATTTCGTTGCCAATAAGGTTTGCCCCGATAAGTAGGAACCTTTCAGGCGATAAGCGCTGTAGATAAAGTAGCCGCCAAGCTAATACAAATGCAAAAATTAGAAATATTATTACAGAAACGGCGTGGGAATGCAGAAATTAGATTGAAACAGGCGTATTCACTTATTTACATATCATTACTTACCCCTTTGTAACTGGTTATTGCGGTATGCAGAAACATACCGCATCTGCCTCTGAACAGGACGGCCTCTCTCCATCGTATCAATGTCCCTCCACGTCATTTGCATTATCTGCTTTAACTTGCCTGAAATAATATTAGCAATAATTAATATTTATAATTTGTGGAAAAAAAAAGAATTTATCAATTTAGATAAACTTACAAATAAAAGGCCACGTTGTTGGGTGACTTCCAAGGCGATGCAATAGTCGACTGTGATAAGACTCGATGCAGTTGTTTGTTCTGAGCGATAATCCAAAGATTGAGATACCAGCTGGTCCTATTCTATTTAACCAGAAATTTCTGTAGTAGTCGATGAAAGGTCGAAGTCTTCTACGCATTGCTGCTGGCAATCCGTTGACCAATCGTTCGAACGCAGGAGTAATCATTTCCTCGGGTAAAAAAGCTAAAGCCAAAACCTTTCTGGCAAAGAGATGAGCTTCTGCGTTGTTTTTTACAAAGTCTGCAAGTTGCAAACTACGAAGCTTTCCAAGAATGGCCTAGAAAATTACTTTAATAAATACAAGAACAATAGCATAGAGGAACGACCGACGACGAGACCGAAAATATACCCAGCAACACTATTTTTGAAGTGAATTGAGGTGAATTAAACAACATCTCAGATTTCAGTTTCATCTGGCCCAGTGCACGCACTTTTCATTTTCCAGGTAATATTTGTTGAAAATACAATTACATAACATTTCTTAACTTGGCAGACTATATATCTGTATTCTGCTGTATTCTTATATTCTGAAGGTGATTACTTTGCTATTCATTTCAGTATATGAACAAGAATTTCGAATTTTAAGTCATAAAACTAATTACAACAGTTAAAATTTGAAATTCTTGTTCATATACTGAGCTGAATGGCAAACTAATTATCACCTTCTGAACATAAAAATACAGCAGAATACAAATTTATACTTTGCTATGTCAAGAAATCCCATGCAATTGTATTTCCAAAAAATATCACCCGGAAAATGAAAAGAGCGTGCACAGGGCCCCAGGTGACACTGAAATCTGAGTCGTTTAAGTAACAGCTGTCTGGGTAAATTTCTTTTGAATAATTTATATTGCATTTACAGAGAAATGCAGAGCTTCAGCTTCAATGGAACCGAAGTGCCATAGTCTAATCAGTCAACAAAGCTGTGGCCTAAAGCTGTTTTTCTAAAGATATTTTTATTTTATGGTAGGTAGAGGTCTGACTTCTCGTGCAGATATTGTTTTAATCATTTGCAAGAAGTCCACTGTAACAATCTTCACTCAAGAGTATCGGTTTGCACATTTATTAGGAGACCTGTGCACGCTGTTTGATTTGGCGAGTAATATTTCTTAGATGGTTCTGCTAGGGAGGATCTTTAAGTCTTAATAATCAATAAATCTTTATTCCACTGTATTTTTAGGTTCAGAAAGTGATAATCAATTTCCAGTTCACCTCAGTACATCAATACAAATTTCAACTCTCTAGTGCTATAATCAGACATACCAGTTACAGTTAAATTAAAAAATTTTTATTTGTCGAGGTGAACTGGAAATTGATTATCAGTTTCTGAATCTAAAAACACAGCGGAATAAAGATTTATTGTTTAACAAGAGTCGCAGATCATCCCTACCTAAGCGTGTCAGAAATATTACTCGACAAATCGAACTGGGTGCACTGGTCTCCAGGAAATATTCAAACCGATACTCTTGAGTAATAATCGTTACAGTGGACTGCTTGCAAATGATTAAAACAATATATACAGGAAAATTGACACCTGCAGCTATCGTACAACCAAAATAGTATTTCAATAGCACCTTTAGGCCACAGCTTTTTTAGGTTATTTTAATAATTTTATATTATGCCACTTCTGTTTCATTAAAGCTAAAGCTCTGCAGTTCTCTGTAAATGCAATATAAATTAATTAAAAGAAATCTACCCACACAGCTGTTGGTTAAACGTCTCAGATTTCACTTTTACCTTAGACCCTGTGCACGGTCTTTTCATTTTCCAAGTGATATTTGTTAGAAATACACTTACATAGGATTTATTAACATATCAGACTATAAATCTGTATTCTGCTCTATTTTTATGTTCAGAAGGTGATAATTACTTTGCCATTCACCTCAGTATATGAACAAGAATTTCAAATTTTAAATGTTGTAATTAGTTTTATGACTTATAATTTGAAATTCTTCTTTGTATACTAAGGTTAATGAGATAGTTATTATAACCCTCTGAATATAAAAATACAGCAGAATACAAATTTATACTTTGCTATGTCAAGAAATCCCATGCAGTTGTATTTCCAAAAAATATCACCCGGAAAATGAAAAGAGCGTGCACAGGGCCCTAGTAGGCGAAACTGAAATCAGAGATCTTGTGGCACAATAATATATTACAATTATATATTGTTTTAATTATTTGAAAGAAATCCACTTTAACTCGATACAGTGGACTACTTTGAAATGATGAGATAAATAGTCATACACTCACCCGGCAGTAATGAAAGTGACAGCTAGCAATGAAGGCCTCGGGGAAAACTCTTCGAATTGAATTTCTTTGTCCGATTTCGAAGTCTGATCCTACCACTTGAAAATTTGCGTGTGGCATTCTGCGTGCTATTTCCTCCATAACGGCGGTGTAGGCAATCTCTGTTTTTCTGGACATCAAAAACCACATAAGTGGTATAGCCTGTGAAGAATGTTATGTTAAAATTAGTTAAAATGTTTAAGTTCAATTCATAATAAAACTAATAATTTTTTGGATAATTTTGAAAAAAAAATTACATGGTCATGGTATATCCCCATCAGCGTGAAAAGCTGAACTTGGTCTGCCACCTGCGGAACAGCCTCGTACGTAGAGTCCATCAGATACTCAGTTATGGTGTCTTCCACGTGTCTTAGAAGCGTCACATCAAAAAATCCAATGTGGATGTCATTGTTTGCATCTCGAATTGTGATTGTGGTCAACTCCCCACTTTCATACTGCAGTAGTGGCTCATTCCTGGGGTCTGATAACTGCAAGGACAGTTGCTGAAAGCTTTCAGCATGCGCAGGATATAACTTGCGTACCCACAGTTTCATACTTTGCTTAATAGAAACAAATGGGCACAGTATAGCTGCTTCTCTGTACCTAGAAAACACAAATTTTCATAATTAAATTCATTATAAAAATCAAAGATAAAGAACATAAAACTTAAATGATCAAAAATAAGGACTTACACCAGAGCCATTGAATCGTACAGCTGTCTAAGATTATAAGTGTTAGTTGCCAGGGCTGTTTTGAGTGCATCCCGGAACTGAGCTACAAGTATAGCATTGTCATCCGGGTTACACGCAGCGCTGTGTTCTCTCTGTTCCACAATCTCATGCAAATTGTCAGTGGCGATCCTTGAAGTTGCAAAACAATAACTAATATTTTTGCATTTTAAGTAGCTGTGAAACGAAACAAATCTTTAATTGCATGCTCTCTTATAAAAACAAAAATAGGCTATTTTAACTAATCTATATTAGAAATGTTTAAAAGCTATACTAAAAATCCATAAAATCATACTTTTACTAGGAATAAAATATGATAGAATATAATACATGTATATAGCTTATGATAACTATTATTAAAATACAAGAAACTTTGATGGTCGCTAGCTAACACCAACGTATTGTAACTATTTCTGATGAATAAAGACAGACAAAAAGTTAAAAATGAATGTATCTAATTAATTTAGGACAATTTCACAAACAATGCGGTTCAAGGAAAACGTGCCGAACATGGCTGTTTAGGAGTAACACGAAGGTTAAGTTTCGACTCTTTTCAATGAAATATAAAAAAATTAAACTACAACTAAGTTTATGTAATTTTACATACGTATACCACATATATTCGATATATTCTTTTGATGTATACAGCATATATTCGATATATTCTTTCTTGCTGAAAACGTGGGCGTTGATAGCATAAGTAGTTGTCGAGTCGCCGACCGGGAAAGAAAAGACCGCGATGTCCGCGTCCGCGATAGAAAAAACTAGAAACGGAATCGGAAGTCGAAGGCGCCATCTTTTAATCGTAGGTATATTTTCAAATTTCAGTGTAATATACCCGTCGCGTCGCGCCGCGCTGCGCAGTTCCGATAGATATACTTACAAACGCATACATCAAACAAACGCCGCGCCGGCACTACTTCTCGAATTCCGAGAAACTGTCTTGGCGACCACAAATGACAGGCAACTAACGGAGCGCCATCTTGACTCGTACCTATGTACCTACACGAAAGAAACGCCGCGTTAAAAAAAATAAAATTTATTTTCTCGGAGAAGTAGAATTACTAAAGTTGTAGTAATTTTAATCCTTTCAGTATAGATCTTTTTTATTACTGGCACTGAGAGTAGGAATTCAACAAATACTATTTCTAGAGTGCAACAGAGCGTTAAATTTTGTAACTGTCATCGAAATGTGGTTTATATGAATTTGAAGACAAATAGATTGTTGAGAAGGAACTGAGAAGGAAATTTTGAATTTTATAAAAAAAAAAGAAATCAATGAAAATGGAAAGTAACTGTAAACTATCTGTAAACTATCTGTATTGCCATTGAAAACCAATAATCGCGAAAAGAAATAGAAAAAGGTGAGGCAAGTAAAATCAAAATATACGCTTACATCGTATCTGCAGTCTTTCGGCTGGTGATGTACGTCCTGCCGTCCTTTATACGAAGGTATAGCGGGATCATGGTCTCCAAGGAATTAGAAGCTCTGCACAACTGCACGCACGTGTTACTCTCACCGCACTCGCGATTGGAATGATCGAGATGCGCGATTAGAGCTGTCAAACTGACGAATCGAAAAAAAACGCAAATAGGGGAGGAATTTCAAATGTGCCCGGAATGTGCTATTATACAGGTCTAATTTTATCATAGGTTCTACTGCGCATGCGCCAGTAGACTTTGGTCTTTTTCAGTTACTGGCGCTGCAAGCGCGCGAAGATTCGAACTTGAAAGGTTTTTGCATGAAAGGTTTAACTATTTTTTAATGAAATAGATCACAGTATAGCTCACACTGATATACATGACACAGAAATGTATTGTAGCTCTGATTGACTTATGTAAACTATTATATAACTATTACATTTAACTGACTTACATGCTATATACTTATATTCAAGAATAAGTTTGAAATGTTTTCAACAATTTTATTTGTGAAAAATATAGTTATATAAAAAATTGTGCGGTCTATAAATATTTCATAAATATGTAAAAGAAAGTATTTCGTTTGAAAATTTTGAAAATTTTCAACATCTTGGCCACGGTCGTCGTAAACCGCAGCCTGCAGAGTTGACACCAAGGCTATATATATAGTATATAGTCGGGCCGGAGTCCCGAGTCCGAGCGGAGTACTCTATTGGAGGTTTTTAACCTCAAATTGTACTTCGTCGCTGTTTACTCCAAGGCATGCAGCTGCTGACATTATCGTCCGATACCAGGTGCAGTCTCTCTACTGCTAATGTGTGTATTTCTAGGGCCACATGTTCCCGTGGAGCGGTTGTAAAAAATATTTTTCATAATAATGTGAAAACTTGATCAATACTGAAGGATCTTGTTCTGTTTCCAGCTGAAAAGACGGTGACACAAAGCCTCTTAAATTTAACAGATTCATTGAACGGTAAGTAATCAGTTGTAGAGTAACCAATGCTTTGTAGCAGAGACTTTAACACTGATCACTACGCTCTGACTATATTCTCAGAACCAGTCTCCATCGTATTAGCTGTGCAGCTGAATATTCAGATGCTGAATGATACAACTATTGCAATGGGACTCTCGGTGCAGGCTATTATGAAACCCGAAGCTAAGAGCAACGAGGCTGCCCACAAGATCAAGGAAGCCATGTTCAGGATGGAAGAAGCAGAGATTTTCATTCCTCCTAATACTGATTCCATCATTGGAATCAATGATAGCCAAAAATCCAAAGATAAACTTCTAAGATAAATTTATCATTTCAATTTAGAGCAAACACTAATCAACTCATTTTATTTTAGTTGTACTCGAACCTTCTGGCGACCCTGCAGCCCACGATGCCTGAGATGGGTAAACAGCTGTGGTTCATGCTCCAGCACGACTAGAGAAGAAGTACCACGTGCACATGAAGGACCAGATCAACATCGAGTAAAGTCTCAACTTCAAGCTCTACTCGAAGATTGAGGCTCTGCACTGCCTGCTGGTGCTACAGCATGACTCAAGGCTCTGTACTGCCTTAAGGTGCTTCTGTAGATGCTCTTTAAATTATTTCACAAAGTCCACTGTCACAATTCTTAGTCAAGTGTATTAGTTTGAATTTTTACCTCAAGACCTATGCACGTTGTTTAATTTGGCGAGTATAATTTCTTCCACAGTTAGCTAGGGAGGATCTGTCAGTCTTAATAAACAATAAATCTTTATTCCACTGTATTTTTAGGTTAAGAAAGTGATAATCAATTTCCAGTTCACCTCAGTACATCAATACAAACTTTAACTCTCTAGTGTTATAATCAGACATATCAGTTACAGTTAAATTAAAAAAATTTTATTTGTTGAGGTGAACTGGAAATTGATTATCAGTTTCTGTATCGAAAAACACAGCGGAATAAAGATTTATTGCTTAACAAGAGTCGCAGATCATCCCTACCTAAGAGTGTCAGAAATATTACTCGACAAATCGAACAGCGTGCATTGGTCTCCAGGAAAGATTCAAACCGATACTCTTGAGTAATAATCGTTACAGTGGACTGCTTGCAAATGATTAAAACAATATATACAGGAAAATTGACACCTGCAGCTATCGTACAACCAAAATAGTATTTCAATAGCACCTTTAGGCCACAACTTTTTTGGATTATTTTAATAATTTTATATTATGCCTCTTCTGTTCCATTAAAGCTAAAGCTCTTGTAAATGCAGTATAAATTATTTAAAAGAAATATACCCAGACAGCTGTTGCTTAAACGTCTCAGATTTCAGTTTAACCTTAGTCCATGTGCACGCTCTTTTCATTTTCCAAGTGATATTTGTTAGAAATACACTTACATGGGATTTATTAACATATCAGACTATAAATCTGTATTTTGCTCTATTTTTATGTTCAGAAGGTGATAATTACTTTGCCATTCACCTCAGTATATTAACAAGAATTTCAAATTTTAACTGTTATAATTAGGTTTATGTCTTATAATTGGAAAGTCTTGTTCATATACTGAGGTGAATGGCAAAGTAATTATCACTTTCTGAACATAAAAATACAGCAGAATACAGATATATAGTCCAGTATGTTAATTAATCCTATGTAAGTGTATTTCTAACAAACAATTTCAGTAAAGTAAGAAATAATAGGGAAAAATCCAGATTTTTTCGATCGGCTTTAGTGTAAATTATAGTGAGCCTACACTGTAAAAAATCTTATCATAGAATTACCACGCTGAGAATTAGATAAATTCTTTACTAGTCTCATTATACTATATTTACAACATTTTCTTGTAAATATACTGCTCTGACAGTAGTAAATTTATTTCGGCGCTAAAATTCATGACTGTGAGTAGTATAACATTTTTCCAACTCTCAGTGTGGTAATTGTACGGAGGATTTTTTACAGTATAAGGCGACGTATATTCCTTTTTGTATTTTGAATAGTATATTACGATACTAGTGCGGTAAAGTAGTTTCACCCTCGTGGGTGCGTTATCGCCCGATCGAAGCGAGAGTGATAAGTCCCCACGAGGGTGATATCCCTTTACCCTCCTAGTATCGTACGATATTTTATGAAACAACGTGCGTAAGCCGAGATTTAGCGAGTGCATTTTTGCACGAACGTGGCTATAATCGAGGTTTGCGCCACGGCGTGTCATAAAACATCCTAATTTACAATAGTAGATTCTTAAAGTTCAGTCACATCGTTAAAACATGAAAAGGTCACGTCAGAAGCGGGGTCACATCTTTTTCATACTTTTCTATATCTTCTTTCATTTTGAAGATATCGTGACCATCCCAAAAGTTTACAAAGAAACCATGTCATCATAATATATTAAAATATACTGTTAACTGAAAGTAGCTTTTCTTCCCTATTTTCAATTTGAAATAATTAGATAATATGTTATCAATGTAGAATGATGATAATAGTGAACTTCGATATATTATAGAGGTAAAAATGTTGTGTGTATATAATAAGATTGCAAAAGACTTACGTTTTGGTATACGTCATCGTAGCTTGGTTATTTCGGAGCTACTAAAGCGGATGGCTACGTGGCGTCCTATCGTCGTTGGGGAAACCAGAAACGCGTCTGTTGCACAGACGAGAGGGGATAAAGAGGAGCGTATCAAGCGTTTGTACACGTATAAATGTTTTCTTTCGGTCCCACGAAATATTATTTTACAATTCGCCGTTCAACATACGCACATATGTAAATGTATGTGTGTATATATATATATATATATATATATATATA
>UCOJ01001845.1:0-19998 GCA_900474305.1 Cecidostiba fungosa
ATATATAACACTCGAAACCATCAGACCTACGCGTCGCTCCCGAAATTAAAAAAAAGACCACAAAACTCGTCCACGAAAAATAATGATATCAACCACAGCGACGAGTCTCTGCTCTAAAAAAAAAAACAGAGCCGGAGCAGCGCATTATCTCTCCATCCGAGGTATCAAAGTATAAGTAGATGTATATACGCATACACATATGACCGCGAAAACCGCTAGCTCAGTGAAACGAGCGAATACCTACTTATAAAAAAAAGTCGGCTCCTGCACCGACGTGCCACACACGTGCGCGCTAACCCCACACACAACTGTGCCGCACATAACGTGTATACATATATAATAATATACCGCAGATAAAGCGCATGCGCGAGCGCGACATTCGTCGGCGGCGAGGCGAGCGCGAGTCGGTTTTTAGCCGGCCTTCGACTTCCTCTTCCCGTAACGCGTGCAATGGCGTCTGGTGTAAGTTTCTCTCGTCGTGGCAGAATCGCAGCCGGGAACATCGGGTCCGAGTGACCACGAGGTCCCGGTCAACCGGCTAAATCATCCCAAGGAACCTCTCGACTTCATAACGTCCGGGCTATTTTTTTTCTTTCAGACACTCTACACCTATCCGGAGAACTTCAGAGCCTACAAGGCGCTGATTGCGGCCCAGTTCTCCGGGGCCCAGCTCAAGCTTGCCCAGGACTTTGTCTTCGGTGAGACCAACAAGACCGAGGCCTTCCTCAAGAAGTTCCCTCTTGGCAAGGTACGTCGAATGTCTAACTTCTCTATGGATCTACGTCTAGTATATACCTGTATTACATACGTGCGAAGAGGTCGTGTACGTCCACCTCGTCTTCGTCGTCTTGGGAGAAAGCCGCTCTCACCCCCCTCGTCTCTGTAGAAACAGATGCTGCGCTTTAAGAATTCAATGCTTGGGGTTAGCTAGTCGAGGTTCTATTTGGGTTCCGAGCTGGTAGCTCTACTTTGGTCCAGATGCTCGATTTGCGGATTTTAAATATTACCGAACGGTTTATTATGGGGTGACCAAGGTGGGGAGGCGCTTATCGCGAGAGGTCGTAGGTATATATGTGTATACTCGCGTACAGGGCTTATAGTTTTTTTTTCTTGGCGAATTTTTTGTGTGGGTTCACCAAAATGTCCACGTCGTAATGCCGAATTTTTATCTGATTTTCTGAACACTTACATCTGTATACTAAATTTAGCACCTTTTCATTGGTCAAGTGTAAAGGATACACACATTTTTTACTACACAAGGATTTTCGCTTTTTTGTTGAAGTACTTTGCTAAAAAAAAACTTTCTTTTGCAGGTACCAGCACTTGAAACCAGCGATGGCCAATACCTCTTCGAGAGCAATGCGATTGCTTACTATGGTGAGTCATTGCATCATTCCAATATTTCCTGTAGTGATTTCTATGCACATCTTACTCATCATTTTACTTTTCATTTTCACAGTTGCTAACGAACAGCTGAGGGGAAATACTGACAGCGAGAAGGCTCAAGTCATACAATGGTTGGGTTTCGCAGACTCCGAAATCCTGCCTGCCAGCAGTGCATGGGTATTTCCTCTCCTGGGAATCATGCCCTACAATAAACAGGTTAGTTGTCTTACATTATTATTCTGTCACGATTTTTAACCTCTTTAAAAGGCGAAATCTGATATTTTTATCAGATTTCGTAACGAAAAGAGGAAAAGCAAAAGGTGTACACCGGTAGCATTTGTATCTATTGCTTGTGCTTTGTTAATTATGCCGACAATTCACCCTATCTAAGTTACATTTTAGAACATTTCGGTAAAACAGTTTATTGAAATATGCTTTTTATCTGTTTTACACAGAACGTCGAGAATGCTAAGGAGGACATCAAAAAAGCTCTCACATATTTGAACAACTACCTGCTGACAAGGACATACTTGGTAGGAGAAAGGATAACGCTAGCTGACATCAGCGTTGCCATGACTCTTCTGTACCTGTATCAGTACATCTTGGACCCCACCCTCCGCAAGCCCTACCAGAATGTGAATAGGTGGTTCCAGACCATCATCAACCAGCCACAGTCTATTGCTGTTCTCGGTGCCTTTAAACTGGCTGAAAAGGCTCTTGAGTATGATCCTAAGAAGTTTGCAGAAACTCACGCAAAGGTAGGAAGAGCATTTAATATAGCATGAATATAATTTTAATTAACAATGCATTGACTTTTATTTGGTCCTCTTTTGATATTTTAGAAAGACAAAAAGGAAAAGAAGGAAAAGGAGCCTAAGAAGGAGAAAGAACCCAAGAAGGAAAAGGAGCCAGCTGAAGAGCTTGATGCTGCTGAGGCTGCTTTGGCTGCAGAACCTAAATCGTCAAATCCATTTGACAACATGCCAAAGGGTACATTCGACTTTGACGACTTCAAGCGGTTTTACAGTAACGAAGATGAAGCCAAATCCATCCCCTACTTCTTTGAGAAGTTCGATCCACAAAACTACAGCATCTGGTTTTGTGAATACAAGTATCCAGAGGAACTTACAAAGGTAACATTTATTTTTATGGACAAATTAGCTTAATTATTTAGCAAATAATTTACTAATATAATCCTTTCAGGTGTTTATGTCCTGTAATTTAATTAGTGGAATGTACCAACGTTTGGACAAGATGCGAAAGGCCGCGTTCGCTAGTGTATGTCTTTTCGGATCCGACAATGACAGCACGATCAGTGGAATCTGGGTCTGGCGTGGACAGGACCTCGCATTTCCTGTAAGCTATTTATCAATCAATCAAAAAATTAAAACGTTCCCTGTCAATTTTTATTTTTCTAATTAACGTGATTAATTTACAGCTGTGTCCTGACTGGCAGATAGACTACGAGTCCTACAACTGGACTAAGCTCAATCCGTCAGATGAAAAGACAAAGGAGCTCGTAAAACAATATTTCAGCTGGACTGGTGCTGATAAAGATGGGCGCAAATTTAATCAAGGAAAAATTTTCAAATAAGATTTCGCATTTTCAAAGCCAATATTCGCATAAAAATAAATCTGAAAAGAAAACAGCACTTTGCTATAAAAAATTTCCGAATGTTTACATCTCCTCAGTGGTTTCTCCCTATACTATTGCTGTGCTTATGTTCAAATTACACAATGCTTCAGTGATGAGAACGTGTTTTTGAGTAGATAAAGACGTGTTTGGTAAACTTAATTGTTTTAAAGTTTTTTTTTCTCTCGAACAAATTTACATTAATTTATTACTCATTACTCATGGTTTTTAGGTATTTTTGTAAAAAAGAAAAAGAAAGATCGTTTAAGAATACACAATTATTTATAAAAAAAAAAGAAGAAAGATTTATTTAACAGTAACTATAAAGTACATTTAAAAAAAAAATCAAATGTGTAGGTGTAACCTAGATCAAAGCCCTTTTTGATCCATCCAGTATTTCACCATCGATACATAATCTCCTCTAATCCTAATTTGACAAGACATTTCGTTGACACGAGTGGCTAAGCGACAATATTTACCATGGGACAGTTTGCTTTTAAGAAATGCTCTAATATCTTCCTCGCACCGCCATATATCACCTTGGATTTTTTTAATTAGAGTTATATGTCTTATACCCCTATGAGTTATGGACAGATAAACCGGTTGCATATGATTTCTCGTTCGTTGAATAAAGTACGGAAGTTGCTTTGCCTTTTCTGAAACAATAAAACGAACAGGGTTTCTCATGAAATGATCAACAAAGATTTCTGAAATTTAAATTTTACGATTGAAACTTACCCTTGGGAGACGTCCATCCAGCAGGTGATTTACCTTCAAACTCTTTTGGCTTTGGTACAATGTTTTGAGATCTCAACAAACGTTCGACGTATTGCCATTCGTCGGGATCCTTAGAAATCTCAAAATCGGGTAGGCTCTTCAAGTCTAGTTCTTCAATTTTTGGCGTAGCCTGAGGACGAATGCCTCTCACTTGTGTCTGTAAAAAAAAGAAATTGTTAGAATAATTTCACTAAATAACTATGTGAAATTCAAGTCAACCAGAAGCAGAAGACACTCCGATGGTCAAAATACAAATTCATGGATTCTCGTATACCCAATTGTCAAGGCGAGTCAAACAAACAACCGCGATCGCAAAAACAAAATAAATTCGTCGTCCAACAATTTATTCAACAACAATCACTAGTTAAATTACCCCAAAGAATATCATATCCCGGCTAACCTAACCTCTATTTCTTCCAGCACTAATCTCGTAACAATCAACTCACCAGAGCAAAGCTACAGGGGCCAACGTTGCTCTTCAACAGCTCAACGTTTCTCTTCAACCCTGCGAACGCGACAGTCCGCGCCAAAGAGCGCAGAGCCGCAGCCATGGCTCAAAAACAAGTTCTGATACAAAACAAACTGCACCGCACCGCAAAGAAAAACCATAATCGAAAAGGGATAAATACAAGGGCTGCAGTCGGTCGCCATCTCGCGGCAGACCATCGCAAATGTATATGTGTGTGTGTGTGTGTGTATGTAGATGTGCACATGGTGGACGGAATTTGTGACGGTCACGTGACGAGCCGATAATACATCAGCACATCGGATCGTGAGGAGCAATAATAGCGAGGAGATATAGTCGTTGACGTGTAGTCGTCGTAGCGTGTGCACGTGAAGCTCAACACACACATCAGGACATGCTATACTACACAGCAGGACGATTTATAGAATAATATATATACATATAGCCACATCCCGAGAATTTCGTCCTGTCTTCCTAAGCACGAGGTGAGACTTTACACGCTTTCTTTTTTATCTCTATGTATATAACGTAAAAACACACCATCAGGATGGCTTTGTGGGTTAGGTCGAGAGAGAGAGAGAACATAATATACATGTATACATACAAACGCCGTTGCTCTCGAGGTTGGCTTTTCACATATATATATCTCGGATTTTCCAAGTCACTCTCGAGCTGCGTTATAAACAACGACAGTATAATATGACCACGAAATTCCGTACGAAGAAAGAGAGAGAGTGGGAGGAAAAGTGAAAAGTATGCGCTATACCAGCGTGTGGGCTCCGTGTCAAACGTCCGTGCGTAACGCGACTTTTCTACTTATGGGGATTCGAGAGGAACCACGCGTATACTATTTATATTGCGTTTTATTTTTTTTTTTCAATTCACAAGCGAGTTGGATGTATGAAAATTAATTCGATGTAAGAGTGGCGGGACGCGCGCTCGCATTATTTAGACTGTAATTTAACCCCCGCGCTTCGAGCTTTATTGTATCCTTTGTCTCCTTTAGGACCGCAACTATCCCTTGTGTTTGTGGGAGAATAGAACGCCTTTGTGATGATGTTTGATCTTTTATGTGATTATGGGGTTTTCTTTTTTTTTTTAAACGATTTTATTGATTCAGTTGCGATTTGAGTGTGGTATTTGTTTATGAAAATGGATGGAATTGTTGGTTTATTATACTGTCGATTGAAAGCTTTTGAAATAATTTTTTCTTTTGGATCTCATTTCGATAGTTTCTTTGAGATTTTTAGAAACTATACCTTTGATAATTTATGATTAATATATGTAACGATATTTTCAATGGTTTATTTGCCTTTCGTTTATTGATATAGCTCAGAACTGAATTAACTTTCTAAATTACGACTCGATCAATGAATGTTATAAACCAAAAGCTTTTTCCTATAAATTGATTAACGAATATAAGTATTTTCTCAAAAATAAGAGATCGACATCAGGTAAGTAACGATTAAGCTTTATAATACAGTTTTTTTTTACAATAATATTACTATTGTTTAACTATTAATACAAACACCGATATACTTGCGTCGTTCGTAAAACACAAATTCATTTTTTTTGCACTACGAATTCCCTATACAAGCTTGCTACGATAGTCTGAGCGAATGAGAAATATCAATTATTCAAAGGCATTTCAACAAATGCTTCGGAGCAATAATAACGCATATAATTATGCTATAAAATATCGACGAATTTTGACTTTGTAAAGCGCATATACGGCCTCAGTTATAGTTCAGTTCGCGCGAAAGGCGGCGCAGGTAATATACGTTCGCGCGAGAGTAGCGTATAGCCTACACTGTCACCAGAGGCGCTTGAAAACATAGCTGCAAATAATGCTTTTACTAGGACTATATTTATTATACACGTGCCATCAATAAAAGTGAACATATTAAAAAAGTCGAGTTTGCTTTTCTAGCGCCGCTGGTGGCGGAAATCCGTATTAATTTCTTGTATCAGTAGTTACGGATTAGGGATAGTCAGACGCTCGGGATATGCGAAGTATATAGATATACTTTCCAATGTGATTTTTTAATTTTTAAACTGTTTTCGGGCGATTCGAGGTGAGTGAGAAGATGAATGTCGATGTTGAATTTTTTAAGTTTTTTATTTTTTATGCGGTTGGAGTGCTTTTTAGCGCATGTAATAGTAATCGGCGGTATTGTGTGATTGTTTGTTTCTTCCGGAATAGGTTAACAATGATATTTTTGTTGTAGAATAGTTTCTAAAAGTTACGTACAATGATTTGTTAGTTAAACAATTTTTTTAATTAACAAATTAAGAACAACTAGTTTTATGAAAGACATGTAATCTATCATCAAAATGAAAAATTCGATTATATTTCAAATAATTTTATGTTTTTTTTATATTAGTTATCGTATTATTTATTTATTTATTTATACTTTGGAACATAAATGTTTGAAGTTTTAAAAAATTCTGCTTAAATTTGGACTTGATTAACTTTTTTAAAACAGTTATATATATTATACGCTAAATAAGCTGAAATGATTGCAATAATGTAGTTATTATAGTTTTTAAATTCAGGATGTCTATCGATCTTGAATAAACTCGAAATATCAAAGAATTTTTTTTATCCAAGAAAATTCTGGGAATGTCAGGGAATTGTTCCTGAATCCTGGATTTTCTTAAAGGTTCTACTTTTTCGTTGACGAAAACGAAAATGACATTTTGAAATAAGTTTGACAAACACACTCACGTACGTAGGGGAGAGTTTCCCAGTATGGATATTTTCCCAACATGGATCACCTTGGTGCGTTTTGGCTATTACCATGAAAGCACCTACTTTATGCTTACGGTGATTTAGATGCATTGTGTAGTTTCACGCCGATATTTTAAATTTATCGTAGCTAAACTTATCAGGTAAATAAGTGATTTGCTGATTCAAGCTAGTAAAGTCGCTACGTCCCTAGTCGAAATGAGCGCACTTTTTATTTCTTGTTATTTATTCACGACATTTATTTTGCTAAAGAAGCTGCATAAATGAACATACACTAAATAATGATTATGCTTTGGCATTAAATGATTCTATTCGTCCTAATTATTAATAAAAACTTCCATACAGAAGCTGATTTGACTTATTTTTTAAAGTTAAATGTGATCTTTTTGCTTTCAATAAATCTTTTCTAATCATTAGATCTACCTAATCATAGTTTTCGAAAATGATATACATTTTTCAAACACTTATCTTTTACTACAAAAATCTCAACAAAAACTGAATAGTAGTTTTTATACAATTTAAAGGTAACTGTCACTGGAAGTGCGATTCCCATAAGACTGCGTGTTAAATGAGTAATAATTAAAATGCTTATAACTTTTTTCTCACGTACCTTGGCCTTACAAACATTTTTTTGAGTCACTTTTAGACCAATATGAATCGATATATTAAATTTCATTTATATCTCAACGGTATTTAATTAACGACAGTACTACCTTAAAGCGTATCAACATTTTTTTTCTCTAAGTAAACCTCTTTCTATAGTTTAATATACATCTTTGTATCAATTTTTACATCATAATGAGTTGTTCCTGAACCAATAGGAGGATCGCTGAGTCGATTTTTTTTGTTACGCCATGCATTATATGTATAACCTAAAGTACGTCTTACAGAATATATATTATATTTGCTACTTAGTATGCACCCCTTAATAATGGATCACTACCGCAACTAACAGATAAATGGTTTTATGTTCTATTATAAACATACTTCAATATTTTAAATTTATCTAATCTTAAGTCCCGAACGAAGAAGTATTTTTTAATATTTCTGTATTTTTTACATAATTTGAATGGATTATCCTAAAATTTGTATTAACTTTTAATGAATATTCAAAGAGATATAGGCGTTTTAGAGAAAGAAATGTTAATTTAAAAAAAAAACACTTTTGCGCTACATTAATTTGTAGTAGTAATATAAACTAACAACCCAGATCCTGGCCAAACTTTTTGAGGAGGCTTCTTTCGACACAAAACCAAGATATCTGCAAGGATTCCGTGCCGTAGGCCTTGGTAATTGATATATTCACTTATTACTATACATATAGAATATATCTGTATATATCATTTTATAATATATATATAGATA
The DNA here is from genome assembly GCA_900474305.1 of Cecidostiba fungosa. Classification (NCBI taxonomy): domain Eukaryota; kingdom Metazoa; phylum Arthropoda; class Insecta; order Hymenoptera; family Pteromalidae; genus Cecidostiba; species Cecidostiba fungosa. Next base: position 8,377 of record UCOJ01001845.1, read on the forward strand.
TACACTGCATGCATAACAAAAATAAAAATAAGTATGCACCTCGGTATCAAAGGCCTATGGGACGGAATCCTTGCAGATATCTTAGTTCTGTATCGAAAGGAGCCCCAAAAAAATTTTAAGCAAGATTGTTCACCCACAGGCCCTGGTGTCTCCTTGTAAGGTCAACAGCAACGCAAAGTTTTTTTAGCATTTTCTTTCAAAATTTCAGTGTACATTGTTGCAACAATAGGTTATACGATTGTGTAGAGTTTTCCAGTAGAGTAAAATAACCAAAAATATTTGTAGGGAATTCCCGTCTAGTAAATATGCGTATAGGGTGTAGAGTTATTTTTGTGTACAGTTTATCCAGCGTCTACAGAATCAGTCGTAGTAACGGCAAGTCCGACGAGTAACCGTAAAACAAATCAATTTTGGACTGGCCCTTCTCTCACCGCTTAAGCTCTCCAGGTCTCTGGTCAGCGAAGATAGGTGTCGCCCATAGGCACTTTTCTATCGCCCTCAACAGAAATCTGCGCGCCAAGTGTATATAGATATACATAGTGGTTTGCCACCCATGCCAAAACTGCCCTCTTGGGCCGCTCATGCTATAACTGCTCAAGCCTATTATTATCGATGTTTTTGGATTATACATAGTTCGATTATATAATTTATTTAATGAATTTATGAATGACCTACTCCATTAGAATGCTTAGGCTTCCGGTGTTTAGTAGTAATTAAAAACTGGTAAATATGCAACGGAGTAGTCATGACTTTACAAATTATGGTTTCGCTTGTCATTATATACAGCTTTTTAGAATTTTTTCGTTCATTTATTCTTGTATTCATGAAATTGCGTGACATTGAATGAGAAGTACAGTGCATTAATTAATTGATCCATCTTATGTGTACTGAGTATATACCTACATTCTAGTACACGTTAACATTTTGAACTTTTTAGTTCTTTTTTTATATTTCTGTTTCAAATTTCTTTCTGTACTTTTTACACAACTTAAATAGATTATCCTTAAATGTGTACAAACTTGTTGATGTAGACGATTTAGAGAAAAAAATGGCCATTTTTCTAAAAAATCACTTGTGCATCGATTTACTTTTAATTTTATTCCAATTCAGGTAGAATAGTTCGAATTAGCAAGAGAAGTAAGTTCTGGGAAACGGATTTTCTTATTGTTCCGAGAGGTTTTTTCTGGTACCCAAAAATAAAAGAATCTAATCAACATATAATTTGATCTCATATGTCATGAATCACGAACTACAGTCAATTTTAGTTGAAATGGCAAACAATAGAGTCTCTTTAAACACATGTAGCTGTGATATACTAAATTCTAGACAATTTTACTATATACGCTAACCACCTCTTAGTTTTTCAAAACGTAATGTATCTATATCGATATAGATGATGTAATATAGATATACAATTCGCTGCTCGCAGGACCTCATTGTCGAATAGAAAAGTCGACAGGTGTCGCTTTCCGCAGTAGTAAAATATCATTTACTTCAAAAAAATACAGCTATAATTAAAGATTTTATCCAATTTTTCACTTGCAAAACAATGTATAAAAAGATCATGCAAAATTCTATAAAGTTTTTAATTAACAATTTTTAAAGAAAATTTCGGTATACCTATACTTTACCATTAAAGCGTTTATGGCGAAAGGATGATCTTCGCCAACTATACTTCCTTGAAATTTTATTTAATTTTATTACAGATTCATTGAAAAGTGCTATAATAAATACAAGATACGCGACCAAACAAATGTGTATAATTGCTGACACATGCTTTATTGTTTTGTCAGAACCTCTGCTACGGTCTTGGATATTTGCTAGAAGACGCCCTGCATTATTTGTCTTATCTTAAGCTTATACTTTTGTATACTTCTATAGAATCGTTTCCATTGCGATTATTACGCTGGGCGGTATAAGGTTCATTCATTCTTATTTTCACTTATTAGTCATCTTGACGCAGTATATACACGGCTTTTCTTATACTGCATTAGTCATTAAAAAAGGAACACCAGCAAACTGATTGTTTGCTTTTCGATATATTATGTATATTTTTTTTTCATTTGATAGGTATGTTTATAATAACATTAACATTAGGTTCAACTACATACGAAAGTTTTGTTTCTTACAGAATTTCCAAAAACTCCTGTACTTATAATAATTCCACAAATAAAATGTGATTTTGTACTTCAATATTTATCAATTTTGGATAATTATTCCTAAATAAATGATGCTAACTTCAAATTGTTAAGGACTCAAAATTGCTAATTACTTAGCGAAATTCGCAAATCGTGCTGAATCTTCTACCCAATGTAAAAATTTACTCTTATTGCTATTCAAAATCGCATTTGCAATTATACACATTTCTTTCGCCACTTTTTGTTTTCTTTATACCTAGTATTTTTTAATTAATCTGTCTTCTATAATAGATAACTTTTCAAGGAAGATATAGTTACTGAACAGCGCTTTGAAGTTTCGGAAAAAGCAACTAAAAACGTATTAGTTTGAACTATATTCTATACCTGAATTCAAATAAAAATAAAAGGGGATTATTGCACAAGTGATTCTTAGAAAAATTGTCATTTTTTCTCTCTTTATAGCATAATCTATTTAAATCGTGTAGGAATACAGACAAAAATTTAAAACAGAAATATTAAAAAATAAAAAAATTCGAAATTTCAGTGTATAAGTCCCTTTTACTGTACTTTTCGTTCGATATCACGCCATTTCATAAATGCAAGAATAAATATTATACGAAAACTTCTGAAAAGCTGCATATAATAAAGACTGATGGCGATGCCGTAATTTGCCTAGTCATGGCTCTGTTGCATATTTACAATTTTTTGTAACTACTACTACACACCGGAAGCCTAAGAATTCTAATGAACTAGGATATTTATAAATTCATTAGTTAAATTGTAATCGAGGTATCTATACGTTGTACGTCACTATAAGCTACATATCTGAGGAACTCGTGTTGAGAAATAGATTAGATATCAAGCGATATGAGCGATATCTTCGAGCCCAGCGTAGCTTCTTCCAAAACCTTGGGAAATTGCTAAAAAAAAACATTAGAGTTTCTTTTTCATTTCACAAACAATATTAATACTTAAAAATACTCGCTCTATACTAATGTGTCGAGTGAAGTAAAAGCGTATCTCAAGTATCTTTTAGTGGGCGTATCGAAAGATGAGCAAAATCATTTTAAAGCCTAAACCTGTTCATCATAAAATTAAACAACTAAACCGATCGATCCATCAAAAATTCCAAAATCCCTCGCAACAAAAACCCGCATCTCGACCTCGAGCAAACATCCATGATTCAACACAAAAGGGGTATACCTATATACACACACATCAGTCAGCAATAACTCGACAAAATCCAAGCAGCCAATATATAAATGACGTCGGCGCATCGAAAGAAAGCCAGCCGACTGACGGTCACAAAACCGCGGCGGAAGCGCAGCTCTCTCGGATCGCGTGACCGACGAAAATTCCACCGTCATCGCGTCGAAGCCACGCTGTTGTATGCTGTATATATGCGTATACACGCAGCCGCCCATGTCCTATCTCTCTCCGGTCCCACTGTTATATGCCTTCAGCCAATCCTGGCAAGGGATGATATTATAGTCCTACGTTTCCGGTGAAAATTCGCGCGCTCTCTCGACGAGTCTAACCTATGCATTTGTAACCGATATATATTACATTCGGAGCAAGAGAGCTATATATATAACACACGACGAGAAAGAGGCGAAAAAAGGAAGGGACGCTCGGAAACGTGGGCGCGCGCGCAAGCGCCGCGTCTTTTTCCCTCTCCTCTCTCTCTCTCTTCGTCTGTCGAATGCGTTCTCTCTCTGTTCGGAGTTGTATGTATATATTTCGTGTGGAGATACACCCGGAGGAGTGTGTATACAGTACTTGCACAATTGGCACGAGTACAGGAGTGAGCGCAACAAGTTAGAGGCACTTTTTCGTAAATTCACCTGATGCTAGGGGGGAATCCTGTAGACGTATACAGGCGTCGAGGAAAAATACTGAGATGTATTGTTATTTTTCTTTTTTTCGCTTGTATATACATTAGATTCAAGCCCACGATGGCTTAGAACAGACTGATACTGACCATTATAGAGAATCGCGTTAGAGAACCGATTGAGCAACGCCGCAGTTCGACGATGGCCGTGTGTCGTTACGTAATCGGCTCGTGTGTGCGTGTAGACACGCTATAACGACGCCGATCTGTGTATAAATTTTTCGTTTATTAAGGGGGAGGGGGGGACGATAGGCTGCGGACTTTAATATTAATATTGATGCCCATGACAGAGATAGAGCGTTGGGAAAGAGATATTGCAGAATATATGCGCCACAGGCCGAAAATAAATAGGATCGGTATAATAGAAAAATCGGTAACTCGCCGATATCTCGTCGCAAGCACACTCGTGGGTTTGCCGAGAAAAAAAAGCTCGAAAGGATTCTAATATATATATAATTCCGTGTGTTTTCAAGCGTTATAGAACACATTATTTTCTTCTCTTTGATCTCTCGCGAAAAAACAAATGATGAATATACAACAAGGAAGATCGCGGTGAAATCGAAGTATGAGCTCTCGAAACCGAGAGAGACAGACATAGACATCCAGAGAACGCTCGGACAAAGAGAAGGAACGAAAAGAATGTTCGCTGTGTGCTGCGGCGTGGCTCTCTCTCTCTCTCTCTCGCTCTCCATGAAGCTCTCTCTCGGATAAATGGCAATCGCGTGAGAACGAGCGAGAGGGAAGCAACAGCAGCAGCAACAGCGTCGAGAGATAGAAGCCAATCCGAAAGAGAAGGGGCAGGGAACGAGTCGTCCGTGTATGTGTGTGTATATAGGTATATAGTAGCTTGTGATATACAGACAGGGAGCTAAACGAAGTTATACTGTACTTCGCACAAAGCGAAAGCCTGGTGTGTGAGAGATCGTAGCAGCCCCGGAGCGTTTTTTTCGAAAGGGGGATGCGTTATAGGGTTGTTTGTTGCGCGTGGACTTTTTTGGGACCTTGTGGGGAAAGGTCGTTGATAGTAAGGATATTATGTTTGATTGGGTATAAGCATTGCTACCCTCTTAAGAGAATTGTTCGTCAAAATGGCGGAGCTCTGCCAATTTGACCAACTTTTTTTCTATAGCACCTATAATAATCTGCAAAATATGAAGAGCTGCAAAAGTTTCAGATCATTTTATCCTGTATTTGCAACGTTATGCAACGTTATGCTTTATGGCCAATGTTTCTACTTTTTCATGAAAAAAGGTATATACATTAAGAAGCAATCCTTTAAGCACGAGAAAATTCCTTTTGATAAGAGGATTTCCAAACAATTTTATTTCGTAACGAGCAGAATTCTTTTGAGAAAAAAGGAATTAATTTTGTGACAAAATTATGGCTTTTGTTTAAAAGTTGATTTCTTTATTTTTCATGAAGATTCTGCTCGTTGCAAGAGGTAATCGTTTCAGTATAACAAAATCAAGAGGAATTGCGTCAAAAGGATAGTTTTGTCAGTATACACATTTAAAAAGTGCGATTCATTTTATATTTAGTTCAACGCACTGTTTTAAAAAGTTTGTTTGGACTTCTCAATACACCCAATAAGGATTTGACTTCAATTGTTAGATAAAACTCATTTGAGTATTCATAATAATAAATAAAATAAAATTTTACTAAATATTATCTTTAAAAACACTATAAAAATTATATTTTTACGTCATTTTTAATTAGCACCCGATACAGAGCCATAAATTCAGATAAAAAAAAGCTAAGTTTCGTTGTAAACATCACAACGAATATCACTTTGAGTCACTTGAAACAAGTCTGTTAAGTATTTTTGCAAATAAGTTGCTGTAAAAGAAATTTGAAAAATAATCAGGGTGAAATATATTCGATGTATACTTTGTCATTTATTATTATTGTAGGAAGATTCGTAAAACCATCGTTAATTTTTTTCTCCTCATCTGCAAATTGTACTTTAATGGTCTGAAGTAGATCAAAAGATTTAAGAGGCGGGGATCATCTTTTATGATCAAAAAGGACCGAATGAATCTAGCCAGCTTGCAGAACCTGTTTGTAATTTTATGTGCATCGGATCCTGGCTACTAAAATATGAGCTAAAATTTTAGCTTTCATTTACAACTTTGCAAAATCGCCATATATTTTTAAATATTTTATTTCTGCTTAATAAGGTTTTCTATACGTTTGCTACTTTATCCTCTTATCGAGCCTATTCAAAGCTTCGCGTCGTCAAAGTCTACCTGTCTGTAGCTTTGAAGACGACTCCATCCCCTTTGAAAGATTGATTATTACCCGAGTTTAAAGTTGCCTTGGATGATTATATATTATACCAATTATATAATTATTATATAATGATCTTGTAAACCGAGTGATTATATAAGTAATCATTAAAAAAACCTTTCGATGTCAGGCTGGTATGATACTAAACTATTCGCCTTGCTTAAGGGTATTGTTTTTTCACAAAAGTTTGAATATTAGAAATAAATTTAGCACAAACTAAGCTAGGAATGTTTGACTTTACAAATACCTATGAAGTTTCTGTACGAATCGTCTATGGTATCCTCATCTTCATTACTAGATAATATTACTAAAGTTAACTTTTATCGAAGCAAGTATAATGCTTAACTCGATAGCCCAAGACTTTTATGAAACAAAAATTTCAGGAGGTAGTACTGTTTGCGTACCTGTAAGCTGCAACTGCGTCGCCTCTCTATTAGTGAAAGGGCGCGATGAATGCTTGTGTGAATTTTTACAAGTGTACACGTACGCTCCTACATTCCGTCATATGTAGACCTAATATGAACAATGTATCATGATTCTAACTTTCATTGATGTTAATTTTGTCGGTTAGGAAATGATTTTGAGGTATTAGAATTAACTGGTTATTAGATAAGTTATTCTATTATTAATGTTAGTCTGTTATTGATAATGATTAAGCTTATATATGCAAATTATTAAATTAGCAATGTTTCTAAAAACAAATATTTTAAGAAGTTTACAACAAAGATTTACAATAAAGAAAAAAGTAAACGAAACATCAAAAATAAGAAAAGATAGCTACTTTTCTTTGGAGGATTCTTAACGTCTACGCAGGCAGATGGTCTTTCAGGCTCGCTTTCAGGTTAAGAAACGTTCGCTACGCTTGGGTGGGTGAGAGCTCAGTCGCGTTCCTTCGTATTTTTAATAGCTGTCTCAGATTGTAGACGCCACGTTAGCAATCTTTAAAAACGCATTGTTGAAGTTCAAAACTCATTGATAACTTCTTATGGGGTAGTGGTCGGTTTCCTCTTGTTGACATTTATATATAACTAGCCCTAGCCACGAATCGAAAGGCGTCGAAAAGTAAATTAAAGATAGCAAATATGCAGAAAATATCTTAAACGAAAAGCTGTATTATTTATTTTTATCGTTTAACGACGGATTTATATGTTGAGAGCAATATTTTAACCGGCAAAAGTGTTTTAAGTGGAAGCTATGTAACATTTAACTTGTATAATGTAGAAAATAGTTTTATACGATACGATAGGTGGTGCATAGGCTTTTTCAGTAGTAGTGTGCCACCTATGCCAAATCAGTCTTGCTTAGGCTGCTTATTCTATAACAGTTTTTCATTAGAAATACATGCAGAATGCATGATTAATGATTTAATTATTATTGTATATCATATCTTCTACTGAACTAAATTTAAAAAATAAATAATCTAAACGGTTGTAATGACAGTCGAAATGTGCATTACATAGTCATAGTTTTGCAAACTCGTTTGCAAATCGAGCTTGAGAGTATGCGTTACGTGGTACAAGGCATACCAATGACATACACTCATCAACATTCCAACAATGGGATTCAGCCAATATCGAAGCAATGAGGATTGGAATAGCAACTCTCAAATCATTACAGGACGAGTTTCCGTTCAAAAGCAATACTACCTTATTAAGGGGGATCCTACTTGTCCTTTTTTGACCCAAAATGTGATTACCTGTTTTTTTTCTAAGGCTTTAATAACTTTTAAACAGAAACGGTTTGTATTATACTTGAATAAATATCAATTTTTATAACAAAACCATTGTATTTAACAACTCCTTTTGGTCCTTACTCTAAACATTTTTTGTGAATTAGCTTTTGTCAAAATCTTTCAAAAAAATTAGAACGTATTCCTTTCAACATATTAAAGAGATATAGATACATCGCCAGAAGTCATAAGAAAACCATTGAAAAATAATTATTTAGAAAAAAGGCTATAGTATGATAAAAACCATGTTTTTCCACGAAAAAAATAAATTTTTTTGAATTATGGTTTTCAAAAATTTTAACTTTTTGATAATGCATGAATGTTTTGAAAAAAGTGTAAAAATTGAGTAGAAATTTTTTAGATTGTTAAAAATGTTGTGCATATGCATGGAACTTTAGACATTTCAAGTATTTTGATTGAAAATTATGAACTTTGTGTTATCAAGCAGTGCTTAATGGCTGAAATGGGCTGAAAATTTACAAAAAAACTCTGTTTTTTTATAAGGCTTATAAAAACTATTAAGATTATTAAAATCTTGGAAAAACTTTTAATTTAGTGGGTAGGGATCCTCCCTAACAAAACTTAGGCTCATTCGGTATATTATTATTATTTCGGCACGGTCACGGGAATAACTCGGTAGTTGGAAGTTAAAAAAAAATTGTCTGAAAGCTATGCGCCCAGTATATAAATATACATAGCGAATTTCGGTATAACTTTTAATAGAAGCCATAAAAATTGCTAATATTTGAGGATTGACTTCCTTTTGTGGGGGGCTGTTGTTGCTCTGCAATGTATTACCGTTAATTTGTGTCTTAAAAGATCACTTTTTTAGTTATCGAAAAAGTCTTGCCAGTATGGATTGCCCTTGTTATTTGCAATATATGTAACACCTATATATTATAAACGTCTAAGAAGTGTTGAATTTGGTTGCTTTATGTGAAAAAGTTTCTTTTAAGGCGGTTTACAGTTGCTTGCTGACGATTTTGTTGATATTTACAAATTTGACTGATACCGATCGTATAGTTTCTTTTAGACCTCTTCTCAAAGCATTTCCAAGCTAAGAATTGTTGTTTTTTCGTAACTTTAACTGGTTGCAAGTCTTAAATGTAAACATCAAAAATTCACGTGTCGATTCCATGTTTAATCACGGTCCATATACTGGGCAGTTTTTACTCAGTCCGTTTTGGGTAAAAAACATCCCTTTACTACATTTGGCGGCTGCTTCACAAGTTTTGCATCTTACTTAGTCAGGCAATTTTTTTTTTGGACTTAATGCAATACAATACAAGTGCAATTTTTTAGGAATGCATTAAACTACATAAAAAAATATTAGGGCATCGAGAAGTTATATCGTTTGACAGCAGTGAAAAAGTGAAAATAAAATCGTTTTGTTCAACTTATTCTCCCGTCACCCTAACAATACGGCCTCGAAGTATGACTTTTGAAACGCTAAAAACTACTGACCCACGCGATGCAAGTGGCAAAATTTCGCATCAGAAGTTGCAAACTGATGGCGGTTCGCGCTGGGCGCATCTCTCGTATACATTAGGATCGTGAGGTCATTTTGAACGTAGAAAAGATATGGCGAGAAATCGCTTGCTAAATTTTTTTTACGGATAGTTATATATTTTACTTGAAAGAGGGGGTTTACTGACCAGTTCATATCTTCGTACCCGAAGGTGGAAAACATTTCCGAATTCCGAATAAAAATTGTTGAAAGTGCATGCTCCTAAGAAAAGTTAGGAGCAATGGAAAGTTGGGTAAAATTCATCGATAATTAATCTTGGAATGTCTTGGATCTTGCAAAAATAGAAAATCTGGCGTTTTCGATGAATTTTTTCACCGTTTTTTGTACATTCAACATGACCTAAAGAACCTGATCCTACTGTCTATCTTTTGTTTGTTTGATTCACACGTAAACTTACAACTCTGAATCTATAAAAAAACAATATTAAACTCTAGTTGAATTGTTGATCAGATCTTAGCTGGAAATCCCAAGAAAACATTTAGAAAAGGCTTGGTAAAGTCAAATGCACTTTTTTACTTAGTTTCTTCTTTAATTTACATTTATAAGTCTTTGGAACACTCAGCCACCAACTAACTCAAGTATTAATCATTTTGCAACATAAAAAAGTAATGAAATCTGCTTCTCTATCCCGTTATTCATAATCTACCTTTAATTATTTAATATCGATTTGTAGTAATATTTTCTGCTTTACATACCATTAACTATTTTTCTCCTAGTATTTTATAATTGAGAATTATGTATTTAATCTAAGTTTTTTCATTGAATATCTCATAAGCTAATACTGTACTTTTAATAATTTACTGGAGACCATTAGGCCTGTTAACAGGACAAGCCTGGGTTAAGTACTGTAAAAATCATAATTAATAAATCACTGCGACAGAAATGATTCGAATTTTTTTCTTTTTTTCATCAATGAGGTTTTGGAGAACTTTCTTTTTATAAAAAAATGTAAAACTCCCTTTACACCCTGTGCAAAATCCTCGCTTTACACTATCCATTTCAACGATAAAAGCCACTTGCCATAGCTTTTCTCGAAAATTATGCATTTAATCTTTCTAAACGCTTTTGTACATCTACAGAAATATATTTAGATCCACATAAGTGGAGCAGGTTTGAGTATAACTATTTAGATCATTTATATTCTGGGTAAAAATAGTATATTGTGTTCCAAGGGCGTAATTTTTTAAACCGAATGTGGAGTTTGCACCTACACGAGGTCAAAAAGCCCACTTAGTCCTTGGTGTACATCATATTTTTTATAAAACGTATTGATATTCGCGATTTACGCAGTTTTAGAGTAGGGGGTAAATTAAAAAATTCAACTCTTTTTAACTTAGTCTGCTCCATTGAGGTGGATCCAAAAATGAAGATGCACAAAAAGTTTTAGAAAAATTAAATGCATCATTTTCGAGGAAAGCTGTGGTAAGTGGCATTTATCATCAAAATGGATAGTATATGTAGAGTAAGGATATTTACACAGAGCCTAAAGAGAGTTTTAAATGTGTGTCATAAAGAGAGAGTTGTCCAAAAACTTATTGACTATAAGTAAAAAAATGTTTAAGTATTATCAAAATTTAGTCGTTTCTGCTAGTGATTTATGTAATAAATAATATTTATTCCTCCCTGGTAGAAATGAACCTGAGAACTAGCCAGTTACTAGGTGGAAATTAGGTTGAAACCTAAGAACTAGCTAGTTACTTGCCAGTTCTTAGGTTCATTTCATTTTGTGGCCGCCTTTACTATAATAGCCACTTTTTTTACCTGAAAAGTGGGACTAAAGTAGCTTTTTATTCCCTCAAATATGTTTTTCCCGCATTTGCGGGGACAAAGTTCTTATTTCCCGCAAAACAAGGAAAAAAATTTATTTCTCGCAAAACATGAGAAAAAAGTTCTTATTTCCCGCAAAACAGGGGAAAAAGTTCTTATTTCCCGGAAATGTGGCAAAAATTTTTCTAAAAATTGTAAAATATTATGAGCAAGTGGGTCCCAATTTTCAAGTCAACAAAGTGGCTACACAGTTGAGTCGGGAATAAAGTACTATATGCAACAC
>UCOJ01001846.1:0-19863 GCA_900474305.1 Cecidostiba fungosa
CTATTACGCTGTGCTGCACGAGAGAGAGAGAGAGAGAGAGAGAGAGAGAGAGAGAGAGAGAGAGAGAGAGAGAGAGAGAGAGAGAGAGAGAGCCGGCGAGCAGTAGGGGCGCCGCCGTCGTTGCCGCTTTAAAAGCAGTACGTATATGTGTATATATGTATGTATATAAACGGGGGTGCATCCGCACGTAGACGTGTAGGGGGAGGCAGCAGCAGCGCTGCCGTCGCTGCCGCCGCCGTTGAGCGCTGGGAGGTGGAAGGTGACGGAAAGGTCGGCGAACCCTGGGTCGATAGCCGCGCTCGCGCGTGTGCGGCAAGCTCGCCGACGGAGAGAGAGAGAGAGAGCGAGAGAGATGCAAGAGAAGAAGGTGGCTGCTGATGTAGACGGAGGGAAAGAGAGACGGGGATACTGCTGCAGCAACCCTGATGCATATACACCCCTGAATATACTTACGCTACTGCTGCTGCTGAAGTTTTCTTGGTCGACCAGCGATTTTTTTCTAATTACTCTCGAGTTTTCTTCAAGTTCTCTGATGCTACTTTGGGCGGATAGGTTCGAAGGAATAATTAAAAATTGAAAGGAAAAATTAAAAGTGGCAAGCTCGTAATGCGAAAGTGAAAAGCTGCGCGCGGCTTTTACTTCACTTCGTAGCAGCTTGTAACGAAAGTGTTGGAAAGCAAGACAAATTCGAGATAAAAGTCGGCCTCCGCAGAAGTCTTACTGCAATATGTGCGACTTTCCTATATATGTCAACATTTAAGAGCGTAGGTTATTGCATGCGTGAAAAACAATTCTGTATGTATACAGAAGAAGAAAATGCCCAAGAATAAGAATACAAAAATAACATCATAAACATCAACGTATTGAAAAAGATGGATAGAATAGAAGAAAAAGTAGATAGACAGTGCAACGAGGGGTCAACGGCACCACATATTAGAGATTCGTTTCTCTCTCTCTCTCTCTCTCTCTCTCTCTCTCTCTCTCTCTCGGGCTGCTGTTTATGCGCGTTAACGCGCCACGGATGCTAATGAGCCGTTGCAGCCGCAGCCGAGAGAAATCGTGAAAACGTATAGGTAGTAACAAACCAACAGCGCATTTAGGCGCGCCTAGAGCATTTAGACATTTATATCACGAAAAATACATGTAGAAATGCACAATTTGAATTTGATCGATTAGCTAATAGTCTGCTGCGAGATACGATAAGATTCTACCGCTCACTCCTTGATGAAACTGAGGGATCACCAGGACAAACAGATAGTCTACCGCTTATACTTAATTAACTTCATTCAACCGTACTTTTTCAACAAGGAAGGTATACAATAGCTGAGGTCTCACTATTATTTGTACACTACACGTACTGCATGGCAGGATTCAAAAAATTCGTGGGGTGCCACTCCCTATTGGCCAAACTCAGAACTCTAATATTCGTATTAAGTACAGTAGTTTTCAACATTTTCGAATAATTGAAACGTTTTATTTGCGATATAAAACGAACAAAAACCGCAGACCAAATCCATTGGTAGACGGCGGAGAGCAGCGTCGTTTTCACTTGTCCTGCGCCGCTGCTGTAGCTGCTGCAGTTGAGCACGTGACCGTAACGAACTGTACCCCAGAGCGCATAACCTCGTCTCCCCGAGGATGTAGTTATATGTCTCGTACGAATATATCATTGGGGGACTGCAGCTGCACTCCAGAGCATAACTGTATATTCGCGTTGTTTTTACCATTTCTTTTCCTAAATTATGAGCTAGTATAAAACGAAATATAGGTGTGGGATTTTTATGGAACCCGGTAATAGTATATTCGTTGAAAGGGGTTTAATTTTTTAAATGGATTTAGAGCCCTTTTGAAATTTTATTGACTGATCGACGATAAGCTTTTATTTTATTAGCAAGAATTAAAGGAGTTTATTTTCGAGTAGCGCAAAGTTTACTATCGAAGTATAGCACGAATTTCGGTTGGATACAGCTCTTTATCTATAGGGCTATATCTGACGTAATTATCAGTGACAACCGCAGAGTTTTACAAATTAGAAGGGATCTGATAAAATCCTAATTTTTTCACGCCAACTGCGTAGTTCATAATTTTTCTCTCGCACGCGCTTATGCAATTATGCAGGTATATAAAATATGTCTTCGCGCGGAGAAATAAATATATAATTTTAATTAATATGATAAATGTAAGTGCGCACAACTTACACAAGACTATGCAATATTGCAAAACGAAATTTCATAATAATACTTTATGTTAGTGTGCTTAAAATACTACACCTACAGCGCAGTTCCACGAAAGCATTCGCAAATTTAATTTAATCATTTTATTTTATTTTTTTCATTTCAGGTAAGAATCCAGTTGTAAACAAACGCTTGATAGACTTAATGTATCCGGAAACCGAAGGATCGTATAACTTCGAGACGAGTGTGAGTAACTTATTTGTATAAGAGCAATGTTATAATTAAATATGCAAAAGGTTTTAATCATACCGTACATATATATAAACACGAATAAAGCTTCGCATACAGCGCTGAGAGCGGCGTGTTAGAATTAGAATTTAAGTATAGAATTAGCCATCTCTGGTAAGAAGTCGACGTCAAAGCACTCCGCACACCCAGCTTTTACCTCAGACAATGTTTCCACTTAAATTGCGATTAAAAATTAAAAAAAGCTCTCTCATTTTTCGCACCTTCCGCTCGGTTGACGCGAACACGACCAAGCACACAATTGTCGCATATATAGATATAGGGGAACTGGTATATATACAACACGGAATGTTGTGCGCGCCAAGTAACGGGAAAATCCGCTCTATTACAGCAGCTCTCTCGCGAGAGCCCAGCAAATAAGGAAGTTCAGACGGATATGTAATCGGGCTTATCTAAACTTGACTCATTGCATTATCTCGCGCGCGCGTCGAGCGTCCGCTGACTTCTTTGGCGCGGGCGAGATTCCGCGTCGCATCGCAGTGACACGGAACACGTCATTTTCCAATTTAAATAATCTAATGCTCGCCGATGCAAAAGTTTACGAGGCGGATTGTTGTCGTTGTCTGCTCTCTGTCATTTCCTCTATTTCTCTCCAACGAGATCGCACTTCTTCTCTCGCAGATTAAATTCCTCTTGCCTTCGATTGCATCTGTCATCCTCTTCTACGGGTCGTTGTCCTGGCGATGAAGCATGCGAACTGCGTAGAAAGATCGCGCTCGTATGTGTGTATAGATACTCGTCGTCGACGTCGTCGTCGTCGGGGAGCAAGAGGTTTCTGCGCGCGCAAGGAGGTCAAGGCCGCGACCCAGTGAGAGGTCCTTGGCACCCGCGACACAGGAGAGGCCTCTCTCTCTCTCTCTCTCTTGGAGCGAGGTACACACCCTCGACTACTGTCCCCTCCTCCCGTCGCCGCTACTCCTCCTTCTCTCCCGTTGCTTTTTCTCTTGCGACTATATATATATATACGCGAGTCGTATGTTATACAGTGTGGAATATTTGAATTTTTCAATCGTTGAAAGAATATATCAATTGAATAATAACATCGCGTTTCGACTTGTATAGTATATAAATAACACAGTCGCGTTCTCTCTTGCGCTCGTCGAGATCTCTTCACGCTCATTAGCCGGATTTCGCAATTCGCGCAGTTTCCACGTGCCGTGTATGTCGCGTATTTTCTTATAGCTATGTGTATACACACACTGCTTACACGCTCTCGTATGGATTTCGTTGCTTCGGAATTTTCGCCGCGTACTTTTCCGTTATTGCCTTTTCGCGCTCGCAAGCAGAGAGAGATTTTTCTCCTCTTCCTATGCGCAGCTTTTTTCCCAGGGATGTGTGCGTGTGTAATGTTTGCGCCGGGTTACGTGCACGTGATGTAATTGGGTTTCGCAAGGCTCATTTAAGTGTTTACCGTACGTGCATGCGCTACGCGCCACTGAGCGGACGAGCGCTATGACGATCGGAGGATACGAATTTTCTGGATATTTTTTTTTTCACGATTATTCTGCCTTATCTATTTCTTCGTTTAAAAATCTCGAAATGCGTGAAGTTTAATTAATATACCTCTAATTAAATCTCCCAAATTCTCGTGTGGGAATGAGCCAAGGGCTTTCGACGAAGCTATTAAAAAGAAAACAACAAGTTTTAAAACAGCCCTTGTAAACACGCGCTCGCAGTATACGGCCGGCTTGGAAAAATAGCGGAAACTCAACAACAACTCAGTCGGCTGGCTTTAATATATATCTCTCGAGAGAGAAAAACGGATAAAAGCTCGCAGGGAGTATGTATATATACATTACATAGTCGAGGCAAGAAATCTCGCTCTTTTTCGCAATCTCTCTCTCTCTCTCTCTCTCTCTCTCTTATAGCTCCTTTATTTTGCGCAGTAGAGAACACACGTTTCATGAATCACGACGGCAGCGGGCTTGTTTGCGGCTGAAAAAGCGAGCGGGCGATAACGAAAGAGCTCTGCTGAGAGAGAGAGAGAGAGAGAGACGCTCGGAAAAGCCCGAGAGAAAAACGAGACGCGTGCAGTAGTGCTGCGCAGATTAGCCCGGTGTCGAGAAACTGGGTCGCGCCGCGGTCTCTATCGATATCGACTCGCGTTCTGCTCGCGGGTGAAAGAGTCCTAATCGCGAGAATAATATTCATATATATATATATAGACGCAGGAGAGAGTCGTATAGTAGGTCGTGCCGATCCGAATAATAACAAAAGCCGACGTAAACCTGTGGTCGTGTGTCAGGAGAAAAGCTGCGCACTAGTGTGGTTTGTATACTATACGATAGGTGCGAAGAGAAAATCTTTTACGATGACGCTCGAAAGTTCAACTGCGCGTTCAAATGAGTTGCGGAAGAATTTTGTTCGGGAATTTTAATGCTCAAGTTGAACGATGCGTGCTTGACTCGAGAGAGGGTACTGCACGACCTCGATTTCTTTTACAATGAAAGCTTTTGAATGGCGTAGAAAATAAAGCTCTATAAATATTGCTCTGCTGCCGTGTTTAACATTTTTCAAATCGGCGTTCCGACGACCCTTTTGTTTGTATAGTATCGCGATATTAAATAGCCTTTTTTTTAAGCAAACAAAACTAATACGGTCATCAAAAATCACAATTTCATTCGCTGGATTAATTTTAACGCTCTGGACAACTAACTCTACCTTCGAAAGAGATAAAAGCTCGGCCGGGAAGAAACGAAGAAAAATATTGGGCAGATTAGCCGCACAGTGAAAGGGACGACGACGACGACAACGTGTATCGCGGCACGGACAGTCTATTGAATTCTTAAAACGGCGCTACAGCCGCGGAATAAAAACAAATGATCGCGACGAGAGAAAGGCGTAGATTACTGTCACTCGGGACGGTAACACACTTGGCGATCGCTACTCACATGCCAACGATCACGCAGCCGAGTGCTCGAGGTAATTACCACCAGTCGATCTTTTCTTTCGTAATCGCAGGATTTTTATATAGCTTTATTCGTGTTCTTCGTATAACGTCGACGTTCATTTATTTTGCTTCTTCAATATAGTAGAGGATAACTGGTATATTTGCCATTCTTATTTATTTATAAACAAATTAATCATGCACCTGAGTAATTTTTTCAACCAGGAAGCACATCCCCTGTTCTTTTGTACGCCCTAACGGGCAAACGCGAGCGACAGTCCGATGCCTCGTGATAATTGTATATCAACGCATGTATCTATATATGCATCCGTTACGTCGTCATAATATTTATAAATATTAATCCCACGATGCGCGCTACTCTGACGTGCTAATACGCGTTGCAGTAGTTTTTGTCCTCGCTCTTTCTTATAACAATAATAATACCGTTTTTAATATCTCACCGCGTGTATATACCTCGAGTGCAATCACCCCTAGAGAACATACATACATACATATAGCTGATTCCGTTGCAAAACATCGCATATTATCTGGTCGGAATAATAAGTTTATTGAAGGTGATAAAAGCGTCGAGCGACGTAAGTATATAAGCCTTAGTCATCTAACCGCAGCTCTCTTTTCTCTCTCCGATGACTTAATCTAACAAAGTGTGTATATATATAGTATATACATATAAAACGATTTAAAACGTGATGCCTCGCGAGAGTATATAAAAATTAAACATACTCTAAGACAATGGCATCTATAAAGCAGAAAAACAATAGGAACACGCATCGGAACGCGCGCGTACGCGCGCAGGTGTCAGCGCATAGTTACTCCTTATAGCTGTATATAGCAAAGCGAGCCAGGAAAGAGAGAAAGGAAAAGCGTAGTGAGGTGTGCGTGCCTGGATTGCGCGCGAGGTTCAACGACTTGTGTACGCGGGAAAAAGAGCTAGCCAGCACGAAAAGAGTTTTTCAATCGAAAGCGCCCGCATCCGTCGTAGTAGTATATGTATATGTATATACTCCCGACTATTGTCCTCGCACGACGATCAAGTGCTGGCTCTCTGCGACGGGATGCGCAGTAGTGTGACGCGAATACAGAAGAGTATATCTCGATAGATATACGTTGATTTTCAAGCTTTATTATTTTTAGCGCAGAATAAGGACTCTTTCCTCACTCGGTGTATATAAATATATAATAATAATCGAGAGATGAGTATATAGCGAGTTGTTATTACATCGCACTGCAGAATCGTAAATGCATCGATAACTCGTGAGTGTAAACTCGCTCTTCGGAAGAACAATAGTTACGAGATGGGGGAGGGGGGGGGGGGAAAGTAAAAATATATAGCGCAGAGACATAAACTAGAAGCAACGAGCTACAGCCAGAAATTTACGAAGCTCCGAAGTCGAGGTTTTCCGTTTGCGCCTGTCAGTAGCTCGTTCACCCCCCGCGTCGTCTCTCTCTCTCTCTCTCTCTCTCTCTCTCTCTCTCTCTCTCTCTCTCTCTGCATCCTGTGCAGCTCCGACTGCGCACTCAGGGTGCAACAACCTGCCTCGTTTGCCGCCGGAGTGCAAAGAGATAAAAGTATCTTTGTGTGCACAGCATTTTCTTTTATTTCTCGTTATTGTTGCCTGACGGCTGATGTAACGTCACTTTGTCGCACTGTAATATATATAATACACATAACAATATAACAGACGCGCGATATTCGATCGAGGAATGACTTGCAGGATCGAGAGAGGCATTACGGTATATACGTGTCGTAAATCGCTGTGTGTTCTATTTCAATAAAGTCGTCGTTACAACCGTCGTCGATTTACAGGTATATATATTTCCCGCGAACAAAAAAAAAAAAAGAAAAAAGCAGGAAAGCCCAAAGGGCTCGAAAAGGGGGATCATCACGAGGAGTGAGAGAGACGAGCGCAAAAGAAGGACTGAAATAAAGACGAGCTGTTGCAGCTGGCCGAAGAATGAAAAGCGAGAAGCAAGGGAAGCTGCGTTAACACACACACACATATCTATCTGTATTATATATATATACGTACACGCGGGGAACAAGTATATAGAAGAAGCGACGAGAAAAGCGCGGAGCTCGTTCATCCGCGAATAATTTACGACGGGCTGTAGCAAAGGCGAGTCGCGTCGGATTGGAAGCGACCAACACAGCATAGATTGGCAGGAGAGCGAGAGCGAGAGAGACAGAGGAATTACGGCCTTGCGCGCTGTCGGGGTAAGAAGGAACAAAAAAAAAAAAAATCGAAGAAAAGTGGCCGTACAGTGGCTTCGACACTTTTGTGGACGAGGGGATGCTGCTGCTACGAGGTCGTTGCTTTGTGTTACGCGTATACGTGCAGGCTGTAATAATACACAGATATTTCGTGTGTTTTTCACCGCCGGAGAAAAAGAAAGCATATATCATATCGCGTGAGCTGCAGCCGGCTTATACAGTATTATCTGTATAATAATCCAAGGTTACACTGCGCGAGACGTACGACCACGTGTGCCTGTCGTGCAACCTTAACCCTCTCTCTCTCTCTCTGCGCTGTATACTGCAGTCTCAGCTCTCGCTCTCACTATCAGCGCGCGAGAGAGAGAGAGAGAGCGAGAGAGGGTGAAAGAGAAAGGAACGGCTAGACGAAGGGCGCGTTCACGCTTAGGCCGGAAGAAAAAGAATCCCCCTCGTTCCTTTTCATCGTGGCTATGCAGAAGCTCGAGGGGCTCTGTAATATATACCGTTTACTTATACGTGTGTGTAGTATAAGCGCGAGCATCACGCGAGGCAAAAGGGAAAGTCCGTATAGGGCTACTATCTTATTCGGGCTTTCGAGGGACACTTCCGGATATACAAAGGGCGCGCCGTATAAGTTGAGGTCGATGCTTTTGGGGGGAGTTACTGCCCGGAGTGTGTTGTATTGATTAGTCGCTCTCGGGGAAAACCGAGTTTTTACACGCAGTTTTTACGCGTGAGAAAGTTGGTTATGTTCGTTTCGCGCGATATTATGCTATAGCGATATGATCGACTAACGATTATTCAATGTTTTTTGTTTGCCATTTTGAAAATGCTGTCACTTCGATATCGCGAATAATCTGGGTCGTATGACACTTTGATATTTTGAGAAAACGCGAGTACGAGTATTACGATTAAAAAAAAAAGATGACATGTGTATAGAGAGGGAGAAAGAAAGAGACATCTGGCGCACGTGCCGAACGACGATCCTTTAGAGGAGAAAGTTGACAAAGAAAGAAGACCGAGGTCGTCTCGGGCGCCAGGTGAAAAGAGGGTGCACGCGCTCGACACCGCCGTCGTGTCTATGTACACACAGGGGTGGAATGGGAGAGAACGACGAAATAAAGGCAAAAAAAAAAGAGAAGCGAGGGTCTCTCGGGCTACACAGTAGCGCGCAGCAAGGGTGGAAAAGCAAGAAAGAAAGCCTGCGTAACGAGCGCGACGAAGAAGAGAGAGAGGGAGGGGCGAGAAGTGTACGAAAAAGCACAAAGGAATATACGCCGGGCGCGGGTTAGGGACGGAGTCAGACGCGGAAAAAGGGTGAAATTTAAGAGGAAGCGAGACACACAGCGATGGCCAAGGAACTATACTGACTGTACGCGGAAAGTCGAGAGAGGAGGTAATAGAACGCGCTGCTCGCCTGGCGCGCTGCTGCTACTACTACTGCGAGGAAAAAGAGGGAGAAGAGAGAGCTGCCAAGAATATCTCGGGGGCAATGACACGTGACACAGCAGCAGCAGCACACACACATATACGTGTATATATACGCACTCTGCACTCGCGCCTAATGCAAAAGAGAGATGTGTGCCATATACAGAGTTACGCGCGCGCGAGAGCAGAGGAGAGAAAGATACTGTGCTACGTTGAGATGCAAATCTCTCGCTGCGACTCATCCATGCTTCTCGACGAATTACACGGATTAACGGGGTTTTATTTATTTAAATCGCTGAGCACACAAAAGCTTTACTACATCGCTCGCGTTCATCTCTCTTGTTCGAGTGTGTAGCAGCTCTCTCTCTCTCTCTCTCTGTGTATTGAAAAAGGCTTTAAAATGTCGAGTGTGTAGCGGCCATTGCGCAATAATCGCCCGTGCGCGCGTATACGTGTTGAGAGATCGACGTGTGCTAAATAGTCCCTTAATTTTGACGTTTCATTTTCTCCGATACGAAAAATCCGGGCAAAAGTGTAGAGAACTCTCGTTTATTCAAAAGGCTTTTCTCTCTAGCATGGGAGAGTATGTAGCAGTAAAAGTCGACCGCGAATTTCCGAAAGCAGCCTCTCATGACGACGTACACGTTGCTTTCTGAAAAATATCACTTGGCTTACTGACCTTAAACTACGCCAGATCGTAAAGATAATTTTAAACATTTCTCAGTATAGAAGACACTGACTGTTGAATATTTCGCTGAGCTAGACGAGCTTGTGTGTCTATGTATTTATGTGGTTTAGAGCGATCACTGTCGATGTGACTATAAAAGTGCGAATATACACACATTAAGTATATCCAAGCCCATCACCGCAATTGAAATTACTCTTCTATATTCGTCCAGAAATTACGAGAACTTCATTTAAGTAGCAAATTTTCTACTACATTTTTGACAGTCTCTCAGTGGCACTACGCAAGCACACAACCTCTCACACGACGCAAATACGCAGTACACGCATACGTATTAGACAAAAATCAATACTTGATAATAATTTGTTATTATGCGTTGAATTTTTTCGATTTTTCATGTATCATGTCCCGTTTATATATCGATAGAAAAATATCGAATATTGGGACGATTTTCAATCGATAAAAGATCACCCAGTAGCAGTATTTAAATAATCACATTCGTATAAACTATACTTTTATACCTGTATCATTTAAATTGCTTTTCAATTACAGTCAATAACAAACTCGATTCGCATCTTCAGATTCTTCTCGATATAAAAGAATGATTTGTTTTTTAGCTCAGACACTCCTCCAGCTGTTCTCATCGCTGCGCAATGTTGCGAAAGTAGTCTCCTCATCAATGCACATGACTCAGAATGACTGAATTCAATTAATTCTATCTCCCAGATTTCGATATACGTTATACACGCCGCAAGTGCGCGCATCATGCCGTTGACCTCTTCTCTCGCGGGGCGACGTCGTCGCCGCACTAACTGCAGCAGCAGCACACGTATATAATAAACAACGGTGTTACTTACTTCCTCGTCGTGCGTCGAGAAAGAGAGCCGAGTAAAATCGACTCGATATCGCTCGCGCGCGCGAACCGGGTCACTTGAGACCGACGCTCGCGATAAACGCTCTCTCAGGAGTAGACCACAGTATAAGTGCGCGTTCGCTATATATATATACTGAGATGCAGCTGAATATTCACGCGGGGGTGTGTGTATATATCGGAATCGTTAAGGAATCCTTTGATGCTTCGATCGAGCTGTTTTTGTTATTTATTTATAGGACACGGTGTATTGCATCGACTATTGCATTATAAAATATAGAGGAGAGCTAGGATATTTACCTTTGAAAACATCCGGGTACTGCTATACTCTCGCAGCTATATCGCGGGATTAGACTCTCTATGGGAGATGCAGCAAGATATGCTATATACTGGTGGCAGCGAAAAATGGCTCGTTTACCGTTATATCATAAATGCGGCTCCAATGGAATAATCGACGTATATTTTATGATTGAGTGTGTTACCATAAAATATACGGCAGCCGAGAGTCCAGTTAAGATATTCTAATTAGGAAACTTTTTTTTTAGTCATTTTGATATTTGATAAACGCTAATTAATATAATATATATAACAAAATTTCTTGTCTCTCGTAGTAAAGTTTGCGTTTTACGTCCAGTGCCATTTTTTTCCAATGCGCAATACGACGAGCTTCGTATAGTGTAAACAGTTAATATGAACTTTGAATTTATAGATTCCCCAGCTTCTTATTAATTTTTCCTCCAAACGCGCGATAAAGACCATCATTTATATTAGTCACGTAGTGCTTCTGCTTAACATCGTAATCTCTCTTCTATTTTAATTAATACGGTTCTTTATACTACGCACTGAATATGATAATAAACTTGTTGAAAAATAAAAACACACACATATTGCATTTTCGATTTCACCGCCGCGCGCACTTCTGACCTCGATATCCAGCAGACAACAACAACAACAACACCTGCGCTTGCAAAAATACAACCCTTAACTGTAAACGCAGTGTCTAGACACAACGGAGGCGTCGAATCAGATACGCAAAGTCAATTTAACGCCCAAGACGCCAGTCATGCTCGCTGCAGCATCATCGTCGTCGACGATCCGGAAGAGGCGTTCTCGATCTTGACGCGATCGTGCGCATATAAACTTTCATTCGTTCTTTTTTTCCTCTCACCGCCGTCGCTGAACTCGATTTCGCTCCGCGTATTTATACATAAGTATATTATAATGAAAATAATGCAAACGCGATGAGGAATGGCAGAGTAAGAGCGGATGTATAAAAAGAGGCGGGGCTACTGCATATCTATTATAAGAAGATTGATAGAGAGATATAAGACAGCACATCTCTCGACGCTCGTTTCGTATAGATCGTAAAAGCGCAGCTGTTCGTTAAAGCTGATATAATGAAAGGTAAATACGTGACGCTGCAGCTGTATTCTCGGTTATAATAATCAAGGTCGAAAAATCCATAGTAGTATGTATTTCCCTTCGATATTGAATCTCACCGGATTTCTCGCGCTGACGGAATAGTCGATCGTTATCCTTTTCCCTGTATATATATAGCTTACAGCACGTCCAGATAGAAGGCAATAACAATACCGAGAGAGCTAGAACGAGGTCAGTGGAACAGTAGACACGGAAGGTGTCCGAAGGGGCTCTCGTCGTTGCCGGTTATATTCTTATTGCGCTGATGCTCTGCCGATCTTGTTACTTATACTGCACTGGTGGCGCCTCATGTGCCGCCCGCGTATATATATATACTTAATTGCCAGTATAGCGCCGGCGCTATTCCTCTTTTTTTTGCGCGAGCGGGACTCTTTCTCTTTTTACGCGAGTGCGCACGCCTTTCATTGTCACCGCGCCATCGTCGTCGCGTAGCAATCCGGTTTTTTTTTATTGATAGCTGATGCTGCAGGCTTGAAGAAGCAATTTGACTTTTTGTCTGCTGGTGCTAAGGTCTGAGGGAATTTTGTTAAGGATTACATGTGTCGCCGCTCTGGATTAAAAACGTAAAATAACAAGCTTGCGGCACTGATATTAGTAGTTATAAATCAGAGGATGAAAACGCAAATTGAACTATAATCCTTCAAATTTCTTATACTAAAGTCTATTATCGACGCAACTTTAAAAACACCGTTATACAGTTGTTCACCCATTCCACAGCTAGGACAATTACTCGATAAAACGCCGACTTATATCTGGAATCGCAGTCAAAGTTCAGCTCTATATACAGGAAATCGCAACATTTCCGTGTCCCGCAGCGTCGTATATAAAAATTAAAGTCTATATAAACTGCGAGGCCTACCGTGCCTATAGCTGGGCTCATTAGCATTTAGAGCCGTGGTGATGAGGAACACATTTGTAATAATTGTGTAATGTCGTTGCGCAATGCACGTCGACAGCCGCGTAGCTGCATATAATTTCGAGTTAGTTCGCGGAAGCTTCGACGCAGCTGCTCTCAAACTTGCAGCTGTGTATATTATATTATTTGTCGCTTCGATTTAAGAGAGATTGTAGGATTGATGAAACTGCCAGTGATTATAATACGAGGCACATATAGCCGTATGATTTGTAAAGGGCTTGCAATAATTAGCTTCCTGTATATAATTGCCTATATTTTCAATCATTTTCATTGATATTGTAAATAAGATATATGATTACGACTAATTATTGTTTCTATTTCTGTTACAGGTGAGAGACAAACGATGACTATCATTTCCTTCGTTACAGTAGAGTACTTACCTAAAGAACATTTCGGTTCTCAAATGTAATATGAAGTGAGTACAACAACTTACAAGAACCAAAGACTTATTCAAATCTCAATCAACATACACATCGAATATATATCTACACTCGATATCGATAGAAATTACAATTCTCGACTAATAATCTCCGCTCAATATTAATGCAATTTCACTGGCCGCTGCAGCGTAGCTTATCAGCCAAACTCGAAATGCTTAATTACGATCGTGCGCAGAATTTATCTCCTCAAGAGTCATTGCGTTATATACTTCATCTAACTCGCATCAGCCAATCGCGTGTACATAGTAGCCGCTGCATTTACATTTATATATGCATATATTACACGCACCCCGCGAAATTAATATAACGCATTCGATTACCGTTAACTGCGACGAAAGATTATATAAAGAAGAAAAATAAAACAATCCAGCAACGCCGGATGATAAATCAACGCGACTCTCATCCGTATACGTACATAACTTATGATGGGGAAAGATATGCCGCGCTTCGCGAAAGCGTTATCGTTCTCCTTTGCGGCGACGCGTGCGGATATAGGTTAATAAACGTCGCGAGACTAAAAAATGCGCGCACTCTTTTGAGTATATAACAAAATGCAGCAGCCGTGGCGACTCTTTTCTTTATTTATATCTTGAAAGAAAATTCGCTACGAGAGGAGAGACCCTCGGAGAATTCGCGCAGTATATGCTTCTGGGAAATCGCGAGCTTCCTCTTTGTGGCGCGTATTTTTCTCTGATGCTTTTTCCGAGCGCAAAGAGTTGGGTGTCATGTACGCTGACCTTTTTGTATATATATTCATATCGCATGAAATTTTCCATTTGATAGCCCTCCATTCGTATATAGTAAAAGTAAATTGTGCTAAAAAAATTGTGTATAAAAATTCGCACCGCGACCGACATTCCAGTTCACTGTTATACATATACACATGTACATCCGGAGTCGAAGCAGCACACCTACGGCTCTAATCGACTTATAGTTGCAGCGCGATCCGCAGATAAGCGATTTCACTAGATGGATCCGCAGTACACAGCCGCTTATTTTCCTATCGGCCGATTTTCGCATGACCGCGAGAGTATATATCGTATAGAGAGGATTTACGAGCTTGATCTGTAGCGGAACGTAACGGGCAAATCTCTCTCTCTCTCGCTCTGCTTCAGCTATTAACCAGTCGCAGCTGCGAGACATGGGCGGTATTCTACCTACGACTTTTCGCGCGATAAGCTGCGCGACTATGTAGGATATATTGTATTCAGCAGCCTGGTGCAGTGTGGAGTCTTGGCCGCAAAAAAATACTAGACGGAAGTGCGAATAACCGCGCGCGGAGGCTTGGGTTTCTGGGTTAACTTTGACTATGGATTTATGGATGCGTCAGTGTATATCGAGGATGCGGGAATTTTTGAGCTATATATATGCGAGAGCCGTGATGGATGAGACGGCGATCTAGCGCGCGAGTGAATTTTGAGTGCGGTTTTTGAATGAGCTGATGGATTTATTCGAGACCAACAGTTAGCTTTGCGTCGTGTATATATATATATTATGGAGCTTCGTTTTTGTTTTATTGTTTGGAATAGTTATTCGCTTGGATATGGTTCAAGCTCAACGCGAGGCGGAACCTGTTAGCTCTTATTTATATTATTTCCCTTTTCTTATTTAAATTGCAGACGCAACTATACTATATTATAGAATTTTTTGAATATTTTTGAAATGACCAACAGCTAATCAAATCTTTAATTTCACATTTTTTATAATCAATCCTACTTCCGTCTACCTTATTCGAATGAGATTATATTCATATACGTCAAAACTCGAAGAATTCTGCATTTTTTAAATATATGATGAATATACTTACTGAAATTTCTTTGGCAAACTAATTTAATGACGCTTAGGTACGTTATAGCTGACTCTGCACCGATAGATAAGAGAGGCTTGATTGATTCGACGTTGAAACAAAAAAAAATGTTAAAAATTCAAAAATACGACACGAGGCTGCACTATCCGTAAATATTATCTTCATCTCGTATATAAATTTCATATACTACGTAGCACATATAGATGACGGATAAAAACGAGCCCTCCCCTCAGCACGAAAACCCATAAAACTGCGACTGCATAAACCACACTCAAAATTTATCCTTAGCTTGTAATATGTAACGAACGCGCTTGACCTCATCAAGCGCAATCTTTCTCCTCGCATATATAATGTAAAGCTCCGTATATAAAAGATCGCCGCCGGTGATACAGCTCTCGGTTGTATTATCGCAAGAGAGGCTCTCCGCGAAAAATCGGCAAACTGGTTCGGCGTCGTCGGCGCGAAACAATTGCCGCGCGCGCGAAACAATTGACGTTTTCAGGGCGAAAAAGTAGGGACGGGATATATATCTGCAGCGTATGTAACCCGGAACCGCATTTACGCTCGAGCTCTCTCCCCCATCGCGTATTTAATCGTCATTTCTGCACCTTGCGGTGTCGTTATACCTGTACGTATATTACAATTTTTCGTTAATCGAGAGCTTTTCACAAGCTGTTGTTAAGAGGATATTTTTTTAGAATAAAAATGCAAATTAACAAATGGGTCTAATGCAGTGACTGTATATATATATGTTAGCATTAGCACGAAGTGCAGGACACGGCTATCAGGGGAGTCGGATGTTCTTAGCGACTGGCACTGTGTGGCCTCGCCTCGAACTACTTTTGCGGCCCGTGTATATAGTAGACGTCGTTGCATTTTTCGACCTACCGAGCGATCACTGGCCTCGTCGCTTTCCTACTCCTTCTCTCGCTCTCGTCCTTTTCCTTCTCATCCCGGCAAGTGGATTTTCTTGGCTGCAAGGAGAAATCGCCTAGATTTGACTCGAGAGACGGAAACAAATTCTATACTTCGTCGAAAGTTTCTTACTATAAATTTTCATTTCTCTTATTTTATACAATAATAACATACATATTTATTGTATATACCATTGACGAATGGAAAGACGATTAAAGCACACGTAAAATTGTAACGAGGGTTTAAAGTTTGAACTGTGCCAAAAATAATGGCCTACAACATAATTACTTCCAGCTCGATTGGTGCTCTCGACTAATACCACTACTACTATTATTATTATCATTATCATTATCGCGCCAAGAAGCACTGGAGCATGCAGGCTTTGCGCAGCTCGGTTCTCGGCTAAACACACAGCCTGTGGGCTGTTCGACTCGATCCTCTTCATCGTCATCAGCAGCACGACGAGCAGCGCGTCAATTCAATTTCATCATATTCTACAACGCGCGAATATTTTATAGAGCATTAAAAATCCTTTTCAGACTGACAGGTCAACGATCTTTAGCCTATGCTCTCTCCTCTCGTGCAAGAGAACATATTCGATTGAATATCCATAATATAACAGTTACAGTATATATAAAGTTGAGCAGCTATACTGCGCCTCGCTTATTCGTAATCGTCAGTTTATCCTACATTTCATTGCACTCACGTTTCCATTAATATTCTCGCCGACATTTGCGTGTTATCGTTCATTTCACTCGATTGCTTTCCATTATTATTCCCGCTTCATCGAGATCCGTTTAAACGAGATTTATTCACATCTCTCGCGAATAATCGAAAAACTTCTCCGTCAAAAATCATTCATGGCAATGAATATATATACAGCACACAGAAGAGACACACGGCATTCAAGTGGTACGACTCTGAGAACACGGAAGTGAACGGAGTCTCTCTCTCTCTCTCTCGGCACAGCTGCATTTTTCGGCCCAGAAAACGAAGCAACAGCAGCAGCAGCCGCCGCGAGGCGTAGGTGTAGCTTACACGGCGTCTCCCCCCCTCTCTCTCTCTCTCTCTTGGCTATCTAGCCGATAAACGTGCCAATGCGCAGCTTATGCATGCCGCCTCTCTCGTCAGAGAAGCAACGGAGATACGAGATTTCTAAAAAGGCCCCCTGCACACGGGAAAGCTTCTTTATGGGCCCGGCTGTCGAGCGGATCGATGTGCCCGTTCCCCTTATTCTTCATAGCCATACTGTTATTTTATACTATATCGCTTCCAGCGCTGCAATGTCCTTTTTAATTTCTCGCGCGCGAGAGCTGAGAGAGATGCTTATCTCGCTATACGTATACTCCTACTATACTCCTCGCAGTTTAATATTCGAGATCCTGTGCTCGGACATATATATATATATATATACAAGCTTGATTCTATATATATATATATACATATAGACTGAAGCACAGAGAGTTATATCTGTCGCCGACGTGCGCGCGGCTTTCTCCGGATCCGTGTATAGCCCCGAGAGTCCGTTTTCTAGGACATCAGGATTTTTCGCGCTGCTTTATGAAACGTGAAAACATGTTTTTCGTTCGCGCATAGTGCGCAGAGGCTGTCTTTATGGCCGCTCGTTTCAGGGGAAATGCGCGTTTGTTGTGATTAATTTGTTTGCTCGTTTCTAATGAAAACTGCGCGCGCACACATACACAAACACAGTTGTCGAGGTGAACGACCCCTTCATATATTGATATTTTCATAGTATTTTCTAATACTGCTGTCGAGATATATACCTATAAGTTCACGCGGTGAGTATACTATATACTTATGAAACTTACTTTTCAGGGTGTTTCGTTGCTGACGAGAACGACTAGACTATAGTCTCTCTCGTCTATTTTAAGAGACCGTTTAATCACGTTATTTTTACTGTGAAGACCGCCGAGGGAAGTTGTTATATCGAACGATGATGATTACATATACACGCGTTCTTATAAATTCATCACCTTATAGCTGCTCGGCAGCCTTTTAGCTATGAGACTTGTGCATTGTTTGGAAAAGTACATTACAACTCAGTAATTATTCCCCTTTTTTTCGTATACACAATGCGACGCACTACATTAAACTATAGTCGCGTTGCAGGCCGAATCGGCGCCTACTCTCGAACGGTACATAATCCCCGCCTCCGCAATGACGAGAATATAGCTGCATGTCTCTGTGTATGTATATATATATATACATGCCATTATCGCGATCGAGGCTCAACGTGTCACTGTGCTGCCAGAGTGCAGCGGTGAAGCCCGCACTGCTTTCTAATTCTCTTATCAGCGCCACTCATTCTTTCCTCCTTGTCACCTTTTTGTCTGTAGGAGTATAGCAGTCGCCTATACAATGATGCCTTATATATCGCGCATGAGAACAATTTAACGATAAGTGCGAGAGGAGTTTTTTTTCGAGCTGAGATTTCATATAATAGATATAATAGAAAACTTTAAGTTGATGCGTTGTACCGCTAATTGCGCGCGCGCTCGCGATTACTGTAATACATTTATCTCGAAGCTATATATACAAGACATCAGATCGATAAGAGGAAGGAGAGAGAGAGATTAATTATAAAATTACAAGACAAAAGAGCATCGCATTCTTTTGCAGCGTTTTAATAGAAATTGACACGCGTAAGATAAGGTGACGCGCGCGGCGTCTCTTTTTATTGTCTGTAAAAAGCTGTCGTCGGTGCAGCTTATCAGTGCTGCACATACGGCATGACTCGTTGAGTGAATTTCGTAATAATATAAACACACTTCCAAGATCCGCGGGGAAACCTTTTTTTTTGGGCACATAACACTGTGAGAAGAGTCTTGGAAAAGTTATAAATTATCACAGTAATTTTTACGGTATACCTGGCTAGTTAGGTGTCAGTGCCATAGACTGCGAATTGTATAATTTAAAAATTTTTGATTCTATGATTAAGTAGTTTAATAAATCGAATCATCCTTATGTATACAGCAAGTATAAAGTAACAGGCCTGTTTACTTCGAACAGAAATTCGTATTAAAAAATTACTAAACTGAACAATGAAATTTATCTGAAAATCTTCTAAATTTAGGAATAGTTATACTTTTTGTAGTCTACCGTACAGACACTAATTTTTATAGAACACTTTTCTCTGTGCATGTATAGAGCTGAGAAGTAGACACGCGAGAAGTTGACTCGCGTAAAGCATTTGTTTTTTCTTCATTATAAGCGCGCTTAAAAGGCCGCCGATAAGATGCAGGCAGATTCGACCTTTCTTTGTTGTTTCTTTTTTTTTCGTTTCGATTATTTTATCGAGCGTGTATTTTCGGAGTCTTTCGACATCACACACACCAAGGCTATATTTTCTCGTTTGCACTGAGAAAAAAGCCCTGCCGTGGAAACTCTAAATTTTATATGCAGAAGGTCGTTTAGAGCTTATCAGGATGGAGATACAAATATACACGAATTAAAACAAAACATTTGACGAAATTGTGAGTGCGATTAAGCCACTAAATAAGAGACGATGGAAGATGTAAATGTACCAATTATGATTTGCGAAATACAAGTAGTCCACCGATATATATGTAGTTTGCGCGCCTTGTATAGTGGGACATGGGACAGTGCTGATGCGCCACCTATCTTTGCTAGCCAGAGATTCGGAGAGGCGGATCTTATTTCTTCTCTGTATAATTAACTTTTTACATTGTTCTCTCTCTCTCTCTCTCTCTCTCTCTCTCACACAAAATAGCATCAGC
>UCOJ01001847.1:0-19861 GCA_900474305.1 Cecidostiba fungosa
GGATATATTCCAAGATATCTAATCAAAAACAGTTACATGTCGATTACTATCAAGGTTTATAGTCGATCATATAGTAAATAGTGCTTTAAATAATTCCTAAAATTTTGAAGATTACGTAATATAATTATTTTATGATCAACATATATGGGGAATCCGAGATTCGTGCATCGAAAGTTTGTAGATTCTATGACTACAGTGGGGAAAATAGGTAGTAATCAATATTTTAGCCTAAAAAATTCTTATATGGTGGTATACCACAATGTTAAAGGTGCTACATTTATTATGTAATCGCTACGACGTTTCAATATAATATAATGTATATCAATTCATTGCGAGAGAAAGAAACGATACGTGTATACGTCAATCCCACAGCAAATAAATCGAAAAGAAAAAAAATAAATAAATAATCCATCAGATAATAACCGATACGTCTCTTTCTGATTTCAGCAATCCCAGAGCTTCGCGCAACATGGCGGAGAAGCAGCGCCGGGATAACTTAAACACACAGATCGCGACGATGGCGTCGTTGGTACCAACTGTATCGAACGGCGGCTCGCGCAAAAAGGATAAGATCTCGATCCTGAGGCTGACCGCCGCCCACCTCAGGGTTGCCTATAGTAAGTACACTTTCGTCCCATTTATACTCTACACTTCTTTTTCCTCGACTATAAAAATAAACCTTGGCGCCGTTTGATGTCGATTCAAATACGTGCACGAATGTGTGTTATGTATATGGATGACACTATATAACGGCTGATTTTTTTTTTTTTTTTACAGCTCTTGGCTTCCCGAGCAACGACTTTCTTCCTAAGCAGTTCAACGACATCGACCTCGAGAACTGTTTGATAGAAGTAAGTCCGAATTAGTATTCGTAGAAACGCTATAAAGTCCGCTTCATTGTCAGTCCACACATCAGTCGTCGTGTCCGTACGAGAGCCTCAACTCGATTAACTTCAATATACGCATACCTGTCTTTTCTCGACTTCGCGAAGGATAACTTTCGAATACGAATGTGTACCTCGTAATATACTTTCCATTTTCTCGACTTCCTATATAATATGCATACAGCGATTTACGAGCGAATCTTCGGCCTGAATATTCATGCGCGCATATATGATAATTCGAAATTGATAACTCGCGCACGACACCAATTCGTATGATAATTATATCCAGTGTTATATACCGTCTGCATATCATCCTTAAACTTCCAGAGGCACACTTGAGTGTATACTGACAATGTCGCGTATGTAGATGCATAAAAATGAAAGAAAAATAATATGATACTAATAACACACTGTAAAAAAAATTTCAGAATCTAGCGGGAAGCACGAGTTTTCTCATGGTGCTCACAACTACCGGCAAAATAATTTACATCAGCCGGCACGTGGAACAGCATCTCGGCCACGAACAGGTAAAAATCTTTCACGCATTGACCTACTTTAACTCTCTTTCTCTCTTAACTCTCGCAGTTTAGTGGAACACGCCCATCATCAGAGATTTTTCGCTATACAAGCCGACGAGTCCATCGTGCATTTCGCGCAATTTTAATTAATATCTCGCTAAAGAGTGCTTGAGTAAACACACTACATGCATTTCGAATGCGGAGCATACACGTGCGGTCCTGTTTTTATGTAGTCATATCATTCTCTTTTGTGGAGGATCGAATTCGCGCTTTAATTGAACGAAAATCAGCTCGGCGTTATTCGAGAGCAAGCGATTACCGGGTGCAGTAGAGCTTGTGTTGATTGACGCCGTTATAATTTCCTCGACTACTAATCAACGCGAGTAATTAAGCTTCCCCGAGAGAACCGTTTGAGAAAATTTTCCCTTTAGGATTGGCACATGAAAGTTAAGCATCGCACGTCCGGGGAAAATCTCGCGACCGCTGCAGCTTGGAATAAAAAAGAAAACACGAATACCGCAAAGAGCTATATAGATACTAAACAGAAGGTTATCAGCCGGGTAAATTCAGAGTGGTCCTCTATGCACGAGCGCAGCAGCAACAGTCGGGAATTATATCGATCAAATGCAGCAGCAGCAGCAACAGCATATCCCGAGCGGCTTCCATGGCAACCTTTCTATGCAAGCTCTCCCGGACTGCGCTTCTCGCTCTTTCCGCACGCGCGACCGTTCGCGGATATTTGTTTCCTCGTTCGAGAGGCTGCTTTTGCTACTTTTTTGTCCTGTTATTGATATACTGCAGTATACATGACCTTCATTCTTCCACGCGACGTATTTTCATCTGTTTCACCGAAACGTTTTTTTTTCTGATCTCAGCCTCGATCGATTGTACATTTGACTTTAGACACATGCTGCTTGATTTTCGGAAAATATTTTCTATTCTATTTCGAGAAACATTTCCATATTTACGGAATCTTCTCTCAAGCTATACTCCCGCGCGAGTATAGGTATAATAACTTAATGCGAATCTATAGTATAATGGGCGAAAAGCTGCTGTTTCGGCTCTTTTTAAGGAGAGAACACATCCACACAATCAGACCTGATTGTCGGCGACAGCCCGCTGCGAAAACGACGATCTTTATATCTCCTTCTCTCTTTCTACGTGTGTACGCATCGCCTACGCTATATATATAAATATACACGTGAAAGTAACTTTGTGCGTCTGTTAAAAAAGGCGAATATTTCATGCGCGCACGTGTTGGAATTTATTCACAAGGCTGTGTTCACACTTATTTTTCAGGTCGACCTTATAGGAGAATCGATCTACACCTTCACCTACCAGGACGACCACGACGAACTGACTCGTGCATTAACACCTGACCAGAGTTGCATGATTGCGACGACGACGATAACTGAAGTTTCCGACAATCTTGAGGAAAGCTCGAATTCTTCGGACGAGGATCGCTCGGTCAGAACCGAATACAGTAACTTTAAAGCTCAAAGGAGAAGTTTTAACATCCGAATGTGTCAGCGAACAAACTCGCGGAGGGAAAGCGCACAGTACGAATACGTACTGATCTCTGGTGTCCTCAGGTTGGCTAATGAGATTATAATTAAAGAACGACCAAAAATAGGTGAGCTTTTTTTCTTTGAATCCTGTTATATATAGTTTTATACATGTAGAATTGACCACAATTTTTGCGGCTTTGTATATTACTGCATACTTTTCATACTGCTTTTTGAAAAAGAGTCCTGTATACTTAATTTGAATAAAATAAAAATTAAATTAAATTTTTACAGCTGAAGGCACTTCGACGAGCAACGACATAATCTTCGTCGGCACAGCCCGACTGTTGAAGAAACGGACAATCACAGAGCTGTCACTATTGGAAGCGAATAAAAATGAATACTTTACACGTCATCTGGTGGACGGTAGGATCATCTATTGCGATCACCGCATATCCATTATCGCTGGATACATGTCCGATGAGGTATCTGGCTCCAGTGCTTTCAGATACATGCACAAAGACGACGTTAGATGGACGATCGTGGCGCTTAAAGACAGTCAGTTCTATTGTCTTTTTTTTTTAATTTTTCTGACACGCGTTGAGATAGACAATGAGTCAAGTCGTAATCATGGCAAAGAGCAATTATCCCGCTTGACATTTATGCTTTTTACGACTTATTCAAATCTTATTGCTATCCTGGTTTGTTAGAAAATTGCGGAAGGCACTTTAATTCTTGAATTACAATGAATTTTTTTTCGCAGTGTACGATCACGGAAAGAATTACGGCTCATCGTGTTACCGCCTCATGACAAAGACTGGAGATTACATTTATCTGAGAACGCACGGATATCTCGAGTACGACGATTCCTCGAACAGCGTTACGTCCTTCATTTGCCTCAATACCTTAACAACGTAAGTTTGCTAATTTGTCAAAGCTTCTCGACGATTGTAAACATTACAACGTTTCGTTGAATTACAGGAAAGAAGAAGGCGAGGAATTGATCGCTGAAATGAAAAGGAGATTCTCGGCCACCATAAGCACTACCACCACCACTACTACTACTAAAACATCAGTGAAAGCCATCCGAGATGACGGATTCGTAAGTATATTTGTAGCTTTGATCGCACGTACCTTGATCCATATTGTGTAATAAAAGAGAATTGCGTTCTCGATTAGGAATCGGAATCCGACTGTTCAAGTACAAGCTATGGCGCACCAACTATGGATGATTCATCCCAGTTGGAAGACGCACTTGTTCACTTGCTTAGTGATTTGCCGCGTCCTGTCATCGAAGACAGATCCTCGCCCTCGCCATTGCCAAATGGTCAGTTGGTCAAGGCTGCCATCTACTCGCAGAGCTTGCCTCCAGCCTCGATACAAGCTAACAAAGTCGGTATCAAAGACATGAACAATGCTTATACTTCTTTCGGCAAAGGAGGCAAAGGCGATAGAAGCGGGAAAGGCAAGCCACATGTCAGCTCACCAAAAGATGTGAGAAATGTAACAGACGATCCTGCTCAGAATAACGGCAAGGATGTCAAGATGCACGGAGAAAAAAGGATGTTAGAACCGGACGATCCCTTAAGTCCTGTAGATGATCCGACTAGTCGACCTTCGGTTCCACTTGCGAAGAAAGGTACTTCTAGGAATTCTCATTTATTGTACTTAAAATCGATGTGTAAACGTGATAGAGGATTATAATAGCACTTATATTGACTTGACTTTTTAGTTTGTAAATCTACGAACGAGGATGACGAGTTGGAATCTAATCTTCGAATTGTGGCAACTCTTGATCTACCTCCAATACCAAAATCGCAACGTACACCAGCCCAAACCATTACTTCGCCTTTTGATATGAAATCTATTGCAGAGGTTCATAATGAAGGGCCCTCCGTAATTCCTAATAACGATCTGGTAAGAAATAATTATTTTATTAAATTTATAATCGAAGGTTGCTGGTGATCACGTCACATGAACGTGTGAAAAAACCTAGTAATTTTCGCAGCCACCATCACCGACGCAACAGCAGCAGTCACCACACCATGAGCCGCGACGGCAGACAAACTTAAAGAGGCCCTACGATCATCTGCAAGAAGTAAATAATGTTAATCCGAAGAAAAAACCTGGGCAAAATGGCGAAAATTTTGTCAATATTTCTAATAATGTACCATGTCCGAATGGAGAATGGAATGGAAGTTCACTATACGTTCCAGTGCAGCCTATTACAATAGATACAAATTTACAAGAACTCCCGTCGGACTTCAAAGAACTTGATGTTAACACAATATCTATAGCCTTGACAGAAGATCAATTTATTGATTTTCAAGATCTTCCGGATGATCAGTTGTTGAATTCTGCAATTGAAAACAATCCAGGTAAATTACTTTCTTGAAAAATTTAATAATTGACTCTTTTTATAAACACTTTGTCTAATGTATCTATATGTTTTTCCAGATATAATAAAGCTGTTTTCTAACCTTACGCCCGCGATAAATCTTGATGGTAAATGTCAGGTCAATATAAGATTGATTTTTTTCTCGATACCGTTTTATTACGTAATATACATTTTATTTTCTTTTACAGGAACAATAGAAGAACAAAATGCTCATCAATATCCTACTAGTGATGTAAGGATTTCTCTTTACTCAAATAATAACTTTAAAAACATATAAAAATGAAACATTTTCTGCAGCAGGGTGCTGTCGTTGAGAATGAAATAAGGCATGCCCATTTCCATTTAGCAGACAGCATGTCTTCTTGTGAATCACAGTTCAGCGACATAGGCGAGTCGAGTATCCCAACTAAGTGCGATAGTTCCGCGCAGGCACATGTAATTAACCATTTTTTAAATGGATTGTATTAGAAAATGTTCTCACTGATCCAGGAGAATTTTGATCTTTCCAGAAGGATCATAAGATTCAGAAACAACAACACACCGGATTGCAACTTAACGCCCGACATGACATCGGCGTCTAATGTATGATAATTTCAATGTTCACTTGAGACAAACATCTTATGCTCAAGTTGTGCGATTATGAAGACGTAAATTGATCTATGAGAATGCAGAGACAAATATCGCAAGAGCCAGAGCATAACAATTGATTTTGTTTCCTATTATTGGAAAGTCAGAGTCTATTCAAGAATTATAAAGAGATAAAGGTGCAATCTCCGGAATTTTGCCATATAAGATGTGTCGTGTCTAGTCGACTGACTGTAATTGTACAAAAAGATGGAACAAGATGCAAGATAGGATATCATAGAGCTGGAAATTTCTTGAGAAAGAAGTTCGTATTTTTTTTTAAAGAAAGACTAGACGACCGAAACAGGGCATATTCTAAAAATTAACTGCAGTGGAAAAGGCAATGACGATACACAAATGGTAGTATTAATTTTATACATTATCAGTGATCAAAACTTTTTAAATGCTGCTGGTTCTCTAGAGTCATATTTTTAAATTGACCACTTATGTTAAAAAAACATCCAAGATGCAGTACATACTACGTGCAAATTATAAAATTTTAGTATACTAGAAACTTCAGACGCGCCTCGCGCGTTCTTTTTCTCCTTCTTCTCTTCTTCTATCTTTTATTAGCCGTGGGTCTTACCCGTTTTTTGAGCTTAGACACCTATGCGCCACCTTACATGTTTAGTTTTTTGTGTTTTTTAATTTTTTGGCGGAAACCTACAGATAGTCGGAGGACGCCACCACCCCAACTAAATGGACCTACAGCTTTAAGTGGGATTCGAACCACCAAGCATACGGTGAAATAGGTACATGAAAATTAGATTTTCAGTGGTGCCTGGTTTTTTCGGCTCGAACCTGAGACCTTCGAGTTGCGAGTCCAAGTGCGCCTGAGCCACCGTATAGCTCTTTTAATTACTAGGACCTCAATGAATTTTTGTTAGTGTGGCGCGTAATTTAAAATAGGTAAAGACCTATTTTAAATTAATTAAAAAAACAGCTTGAGGGAGTGAGATTATCTTGTATAATGAAATATTCTCGGTATCGTAGCGTGGCTCCCTAACGAAAATTAATACATTTCAATACCGAGAATATTTCATTATACAAGATAATCTCACTCCCTCAAGCTGTTTTCTTTCAATCATCGTAATAATCACGAGGCTCTTTTGCGCGTATTCATTTTAACAAAGCGGAATCCTCTTAATTCCCTTACTCTCCTCTACGACGTCCCAGCGTAAAATCCTCCTTAAACTTAATATACGCAACCCCCTCAAGTCGTACCTATATATATATATACATATACCGTTCGAAAGTTATGGAAAAAATCTCGAGAGGAGCAGACGCTTTTCTCGGGGTAAGAAGAAGAAGAAGAAGATCCCAAGGGAGCAAGTCTCGCGCCTCGTAAGCGCTTTACCTACGCGCGCTCGTCGCTTAAAGTGTAAGCGAGTCTTTAGAGCCGAGAGCGATATAACGTTATGAATGCATAAAAAGCTGCGTAAACTTCGGCTGTCCTCTGCTCTCCTCGCTTTTTACTCCCCGGGGAGACGTCAGATTTTAGGAACCATTTTTCAAGCGGACGTCCGTACCGGTTTTCTCTCTCGAAGGAGGAGGGAAAGAAGTCTCTGCAAAGGCATTTCTTGCGCGCAAGTGTGCGGCCCAGAAAAATGACTGATAAACGAGACTTGGCTTTCGGGAAAGTGCTACTGCTGCTGGCTTTTTATTTACGTGCCGTGTGTTTTTCCAACTTCTTTTTCTCGACGTATTAGATGAATGAATTTCTCGGCGACAGTTAAGCTGTCGCACGGTAAATGGAAAGTTTCTTTGGATACTCGGATGCTTTAAGTTTAATTTCAAACATTAATAACCAGTAAAATGCAATATAGAGGTAAACATAGACTTGATATATTAACAATATTTATTTTGTACAGCGAGAGGCATATAATTTACATTAAACAAGTCGAGCGTTCTGTGCACGACTGGCACCTGTTGTATAGGCAACCGCGATAATTCCACAGTCGGTCGGGTTGCATATCGCACAGGCGCGCAGCTGCACTATATACAACCACGATAAAACGACGCCGCAACCTTTCCCCCAAAGCGTAAATAAATATTTCAAGCGCCGAAAATCCACATTTTATTCATGCGATTCATCTGCCCCCCTGAGTCATAATTAAAAATCGATACTCTCGCTCTGATTCACAGAGCGAATTCTCTCGCTAATTCAGCCAGACGAAAAAGGGAATAATCCATCCACTCAGCCTTCTCTCTCTCTCTCTTCCGGATAAAATCGCGGCTACAGCGCATAAAAAACCGGGGACACGCACCAGTATAGCTGATGAAGCCTGTCGACGCTTAACTAAAATGAAATCTGACAGCGCCGTAAACTAACCCCTGTGTGTATATATAGTTGGGAAAAGCCGCTGAGGAGAAGGAAAGTCGTAAACTCTACGAAGGGTCTGCATATACACACGTACACCCTATGCTAATGCTAGACTCCCGATGTATATAAGCTCTGTTTCGAAGAGAGAGAGAGACTTTGTGTCGAGAGGTATTATACGCCGTATCTCGACGGGAAAATCTGCCGGTTCCGCGAAACGCGTATGTGGAGTTTGCTATTTTCTTTTTTTTTCTCCAGAGCAGAGAGTAAGGACAATGGGCTTTATCGATTCGCTGAGTGAAAGAAGCGGCTGCTACTGTGTGTTTATGAACGCCGTAATTGGGGCTCATTAGCTATACTCGGCTGAACAATTGTTGTGTGTATTATGCTCTTGTTAAAATTAAAACGAAAAACTCGATTTATATACTTATTTGTCTATATATATCGCGAGATTGTATAAAGAGAGAAAGCTACTTTATATAAATAAAATGTGCGAGTCGAAACGATTGCGCGTTTATACCTCTCGAGTGTGTTAGGGGACAACTTGCGCGCTTGATCCTATCGGAAAATTTAGGGAGCCGGGTATATACTTACCGGAAATTGAAGCGAAACTCGCTCGGCGTGCATAAATCCTCTGGCAATCGCACTTTTCCTCCCCCCTCATCCTTATATATTCGTTCCGCAACTATATTTTCGTCAGAAACTACATATCGATATAAACAATCCTCACAAACATCATAACTCCTAAAGCTCGTCTTGCGTCATAGACACCGCGCGTCAAAAGCGCGAGAGGACATAAAGCAAATGAGCAGCAACGTTAACGAGGCAACTCTCTCTCTCTCTCTCACACAGCCTTATCGGCTATACAGGCCGATAATGCCTCTGCGGCTTTAAATTCGAGTCGGCCGACGGCACCGGCACCCTCTCTGATTTAGGGCGTCCCGTTCGCGTGAGCGAGCCGACTATATATATGTAGAGAGAGAGGAAAGCCCTCTGGACCCCCGGAGGCGTATGCCGGAGCGATAAGCTAAATGCCTCGGCGCGACGTTATGAGCGCGCGCGATATTATTCCTGCGCAAAGCCTGATGCTTGTACAGG
Organism: Cecidostiba fungosa; assembly: GCA_900474305.1. Classification (NCBI taxonomy): domain Eukaryota; kingdom Metazoa; phylum Arthropoda; class Insecta; order Hymenoptera; family Pteromalidae; genus Cecidostiba; species Cecidostiba fungosa. The sequence continues at coordinate 9,348 of UCOJ01001847.1, forward strand.
TAAGAGAGTCAGGAAGCTTATTGCACTGCCGCGAGCTGTGGATTGGGGCGGAATTGCCGTGGATTTTAAATGCTTCATGCTCTGTGTTATATATATATTCTTTCTGGAAGTATATAGCGGTTATAGCTTGCGGGCTTGTAAATTTTCGAGATGGAACTTGGAGATGTCTCTCTGGTTGCAGACTTATAGTGACATTTGTAATGAAAAGTGACTTACGATTAGTGTCTAGGACTCGTTTTTTTACTCCGGCATATGAGAAAGACACTTACCTGAAACAGAAAAACAAAAAATATCGTTAGATAATTTTAGAAATAGAAATATCGCACACATCACAATTCAACGAGGGAATCGAAAGGGCATTACCGAGAACTATACGCCATACATCTCTCTCTCTCAGCTTTATCACCGAGGAAAAAATCAATTGTTTTCCCACACCTCCGAGGGAGAAACTTCGATGACCGACATAAGTCATCAAAACAGATCGGCAGAACCCTTATATATAGAGGGGAAAGAAAAGCACTACTTCCTATACGCACCGCGTGCTATACCGAATAAAGTGCAGAGGGACGATGACAACATATGGGGAAACCCCTAATCCAATACTAACCGACCTGGTCAACTCGCAGACGGAATACGTGAGTAGGATATATAGATAGTTTTTTTTTTAGTCCTGAAGAGAGAGATTTTCAATTCTAAAGAAACTTTTCCGAGATGAGCGCATCTGTGCGTGATTTACGACTGCTTTGCATGGAGGATTTGGCGTTAATTCAAGTTATATACGAAGGAGGTCGATCGATAACCCCCATCACAGGCTTCTCCGAGCCAAAAGAGCCGTATCATATCGCGATTGCGCTTATACTTGCCAAATTCGAAAAAAATAATCCGCAGTGAAAATATACCTACAATTTCGTTGTATAAATTCAAGCTTATATACATATTATACGGCGAATCGAAGAAGAGCAAAGGCAATTATCCTGAGCGTCTTGACATGTCGCCTGAAGAGATGCCAAAGAAGAAGAAATTGGGAGAAGGAAGCCAGCTCAGGGGCAGTTTACGATCGGCCGCTAAGTATCCCCAAATTAATTGGCTTCTCTCTTCTTCTCTTTTCCCCCGGTTTCTTTTGCCAACAAGCTCTCGATTGCATCGTAAATGAAATTGCCATCTTATCTCCGGCTCTCAGGAGACGTATACAAACAAATTGAAAAGCTGAATATAGAACTGGAGAGATGGTTGTTATTATTTACGCGACAATGCGCGGAAAAGAAAATTGTAAATTATTATAGGTGTTTTATATAGGGTATAGATCGTCGGCTCTGTGGAGATTTTTTGAAGGAAAAATAATATCGATACAGGAAAAGTTTTACGGTGCATATAAAAAAGCACTTTCAAAAATGAACGTTAACAGAAGCCACACTATCGTAGGCTACATATGCGTATAATTTTTACGAGACGCCTATAAATAAAATGCTTTTATCCAAACTCAAAAAAAAATCTAAAAAAACGAAAACAACGGCTGCAAATTTTAAACACACACGCGTGTAAAAAGCCATCGTAATCCCAAGACATCCCGTAAAGCTTGCACGGCCAGAGTAATGAATAAAAAGGCGTAAAAATACGGGGTAAAATCGTAAAAAGCCCAAGAGCTTCGCAGATAACCTTAAATGCACCCTCTCTCTCTCTCCCCCTCAGTTTGTTTTGTCTCTGTACGAATCTCCGAATCGGTGAAATACGATCGACGTTTTACGAGTCCGGCCGCGAACAATTGAGCGAAAACGTCCTGATAAAATGAAAAAGCACACGTCGAAATAAGTATTTTCTTTATCGTCGTCGTGCAATCACGAGAAGCTTTACGCCGATAAGCGTATATATATAGCAGCGCACACGTGCCGTAACACATGCATGCGTTCACACACGTGCTTTTGAAATGTAGACCGATTGGCAAGTCGTGTTATTGTCAGGTGTGTTGGGCAATTTCGGAAAGCTTTGGTTTGTATAGAGAGCGAGGATTTCAAAGAGGGCTTTTACACAGATAAAATAACTGTGTCGATGAAATTGTTTGCCGAGAACGATGCAATTGGATTGTTCGTCGAACAGGTGTTATGCGGGGGAATAACAATTGGTCCGAGAATAAAAAAAAATATTGATTCGAGCGAAAGAGTAGTGAGATGCGATTAGATAACGAGTCTATAACTTTGGAGTATTTTGTTGTCGTTGACCTATAACACGGTTACATTAACGAAATATACGCCTCTATAATCAAAACGATAAAACGTCTGCTCGAAAGAAAGGCACATCATAAAGAGAGCCGAACAATGCGGCAGTAAAGAGGCGGAAAAACAGTCGAATCGAGGAAAGAATAGCCGCAAAAGGCAGGAGTTGTAAATGAGAGGATATAGAGAGGTGTGCGATTGTTTAGTGCGTGCATAAAACCGTGCGCGACTTCCGAATAAAAGAGAGAGAGAGAAATTATTGGGATTGCCGCTGCGGAATAAAAGTAAAAGCTCTCTCTCTCGGCGTATACGGATTTATAGGGGAGAGAAATCGCGAGCGCACGTAATGCGCGGGGGGTGTGTCTGCGCGCGAAAATCCCTTAAGAAATTACGAAAGTACGCGTAAACTACACGCTTCGCTTTCAAGTATACATACAATGGGAGAAATCTCTTTAGCGGTGGAAAACACTTGCCATTGTTTTACCTGCGTCCGTGCTTTTACGGATTCGTTGTATATATGGAAGAAAAAAAGTGGCAATCGTGTGTTTACAGGAAAAATATTGCGGGGTTTGATGCAATTTTCACGCTGAAAGGGGTATGGTTTTTTTTTGGCTCTTCGCGGAATTATTTTAAATTTAAAATTCCGACCCACGCGGTGGCCCGATATATACGATTTGCGTGTAACGGAGTTTGTCCGCGCGTGAATTTTCCCTCGGAAAATATAGCGCATATGGAAATGCGCCTCTTTCATTTTCCGATTGAATACAACCGGTGGCAATAAAAATTCAATACGAGTGAGAGAGCTAAAGATTAAAATAAAAACGCGGCTGTATATGTTTCGGCGAGCGTATATGAAAAAAAAAACTATTTTTTTAGTGAATTCTCTACGACGAGACGAGAGCGTCTGTCTTTTCAGGTTTCCATTATATAAGCCTGGACCAATCGTGCGGTGGAACGTAATTAACGCATATATCCCTGTTTCTCCCTGATTGGAAAATGGAATCTGATATGTCCACTTTCGCTTATTTCGGCCTGTCTCGTCCTATCCGAATTCATTCGTCACGCACCTATGAGCACAGCCGGTCGTGTGCGGCTACTGATGGCTTTCGTGAATCAATACCCTCTGTGTGTGTGATATATATAGCAGCGGATGTGGAAATTCCTTTACAGGCGTGATGAAGTTATCCCTCAATCGAGCTTGGGAAATGACATTTGCGCCTGTATATACGGGATGGTTTCGTACGCAATAATAACGGAAACGGATATTTTTATTACTTGCGAATTTGTGTGCGAGTTTTTTTTTAATATACTTCTACTGCTGATAGATTTTTATTGTGGTTTAATTGAACGAAACGTCGATTACAAAATAAACGGATGCGATAAGATTATACGTATAAGCAATAAAGTATAAAGTGTCTGATGATACTGAAATATGATTGATGAAATCTATATTATCGGGCAATATAAATCTAATTGTATAAGTCGCATTCTAACAAGAAAATAAATTTTATTCTCTTAACTGATACAGGGGTTGGATTATATAAATGTTAAATTTGTATGTAACTGTATAACGTTATGACACCATGCACAGTCCAGGAAAGTATTTACAATAATTATTTTATTTTGTGTACTTTGTAAGGAAAAATAATTTTATCCTTATATTATAATAATGACGCTAATAAGGCAAGTGAACTTGTGTAGCGATGAATAAAGACAGAGCGCGATTAGATTTTGCGTTGTTAGTTGTTAGTTTTTACGTTATATTAGACTCAGTTGGCACTTTACTTAGGTAGTCGTTACAATTTAGATCTTCAAGTACAGGAACAGGAAACAATATGTTCGACTTGAAGCTAGTGTTCATCGCAACAGTATTACTTGGCTGCAGTGCAGTAAGGTAAGTGATATTACGATTTCCTATAATTTTTTAAAATTATTATAACGTTGAGATTTTATTCAGCAGATCTGATGCGGCTGTCATTGACTTTGACTTATTCACTCTGTCTGAAAGCTGGCCACAGACCAATTGTTGGAATTTAAATAATCTATGGTCGGAAGCCGCGACAGCAAGATGCAGTCCTTGTCAAATGCCCAGCGATAAGCAAAGTTTCACAATACACGGACTGTGGCCTTCTAAAAGGAAAGGAAGACAGCCGGAGAAATGCACTTCAGAGAAATTAAACGCCGATTCATTAAACAGCGGGTTGCAAACAGAGTTGGAACAAAAATGGCCAAGCTTCAAGAAGACGACGCCCAACACAAATTTTTGGGGCTATGAATGGAGTAAACATGGAACTTGCTCTAAGCTTACTATACCTGAGTACTTCGACAAAAGTGTGCAATTGTTGAATAGTTACAATGCAGGACAGGTGCTCGCCAGAGCCGGTATTCTTCCGGGGCAAACGTATCCGTATAGTAATGTGGTTAGTGCACTTGAAAGCCAATTGAACGTTAATGTGCGCATTACGTGCGCTTTAAATTCGGTTGGTATTGAAATATGTAATCTATTTACTTTGTAATCTGACACAATTTATTAATAATATATTCTGAATTTTAGGTAACCAATGAGTACTGGATCAACGAAGTCTATGTGTGCTTCGATAAATCATTCCAATTGACAAACTGTAAAAACAGTGGCAGTACGACCAACTGTAAAGGCAACGATGTAGTGTATCCAGCGAATTTGGATTCGTGTTGATATATAACAATAGAATTCTAATGTAACTAAATGCATAGATATCTTATAGCTAAAAAATGTATCTGCAATATAGCATATTTGTACATACATATATACCCCAGGTTATTTTACAAAAGATCAATAATTTTTAATATAAATCATTGGATTATCACAGGGAATATTATATCATTGGTATTAATTAATCTACAAAAAAGAGATTTGATTATACAAATTTGAATTGTTATGCATGCTGAGTGTAAAATGTTGTATGTCAGGTTGTGCAGTTCAGGAAAGTGTTGAGAGTCATTTATTTATTTCGTGTACTTTGAAAGGAAAAATAATTTTATCCTCATAATATAATATAATATTATAATAACGGTAAAAAAGTACACGTGAGTCAAATCATGGAGCGATGGATAAAGAGCGACCGCGATTAGATCTTGCGCCTCATGCAGGAGGCTCGTACACAAAGAATTTATCAACGTATCGTTGGGAGTACACCCACTATCTCTACAATAATATAAAAGAGCAAAATTCTATTAGACTTAGTTGGCACTGGAGTCTCAGTCCATCTAGGTAGCTGATACAATTTAGATCGTTAAGTATAGAATAGGATAGAAAATGTTCGATTTAAAGCTAGGATTTATCGTAACAGTATTACTTGCCTGCAGTGCAGTAAGGTAAGTAACATTTAGAATTATGATAATTTTTGCAAGTTAACGTAGAGATTTTCATTAGTTTAAAAAAAGGAGGTTACATTTAATCTGACTTAAACGGGAAATGATAAAGTCGTGAATTATTGCACACGCGAGCTTCTTGGATTACGATAAAAATTTATCGTTCTTGCGTGACACAGTTGACGATTTAATCGAAACTCATTTGCAAAATTTTCAATTCAACAGATCTGATGCAGCTGACTTTGACGTATTCACACTCTCTCAGAGCTGGCCACAGACCAGTTGCTGGTCTTTAAATAATCTATGGTCGACTGCCGCAACGTCAACTTGCAGTTCCTGCAAAATGCCCAACGATAAACAAAGTTGGACAATACATGGACTATGGCCTTCTAAGGTCCAAGGAAAACATCCGTCATTCTGCAGTACAAAACCTAAATTCAACGTCAAGTTACTGAACGATCAGTTGCTTTGGGAATTGGAACAAAAATGGCCAAGTTACAACTTAAAGATGACCTACGAAGCTTTTTGGGGTTATGAATGGAAGAAACACGGAACTTGCGCTTTGGATATTCCAAACACCAGCACTATACCCAAGTACTTCAATAAAAGTGTTCAATTGTTGGACAATTACAACATAGGAAAGATTCTCGCTAGTTCCGGAATTGTTCCGGGTAAAAAGTACTCGTACAACGATGTTGTCAATGTGCTTGAAAACACATTGAAAGTTAATGTGTACATCAAGTGCGCTGTAAATACGGTTGGTATTAAAATATAATCTATATTTACTTTTTATAATGTGATGCAATTTATTAATCATGTATCGTGAATTTTAGATATCCAAGGAGCAGTATCTCAACGAAATAAGTGTATGTTTCGATAAATCATTCCAATTGACAAACTGTAACAACGGCGGAAGCACAACCAACTGCAAGACTGGCAAAGATGTAGAGTACCCAACGAACTTGAATTCGTGTTGAGATATCGCAATCGAAATCTAATCTAAATGTATATCTTATCGGAACAAAAATTTTTCTGTAATATAGCATCTTTATAGCGTGTACATAGCATACTACTACTTTGTACTTAAAACATTTGTACATAATATTATACCCTAGATTATTTTATAAAATATCTAAAAAATAATTATCTTTTATCCTAAAGATTATTAAATCTATCTAACTAAATATGAAAATTATAATAGCTGATTAATTAAAAATTGGATTTTTAATAAACATATATTTTATATTTTAAAATTATAATCTTCTTTGTTTTAATTTAACGTTTTTTTAATATTTACTTTTATGGTACATTAGAACATGCAATGAAATTTTTACGAGGCACGAGGAAAAATATCTAAAAATATTCAACTTTATGTTCAGAACAGAATCTTCATAAACGCGGATTTAATTTTTTTGGTGTTAGTAATTTTTTGTATAACAGATCAATAGACAATATTCTAATACTGATGATTATCGTGGCAACATGTTAAAATGCATACTTTTTTGTGTAGTCGCGTGTTTATCACTTTCCGTTGCTGATAACTACAATCGAAGGTAAAGTATTACAAGTAAACGAACATGCGGAAATTGAATGACGCACGATACAATAGGAGGATATTGCGTTATTATGTAATAAATCGTTGACGTTGACGTATAGAACTTTAAAATTTTAAAAACCACGATTCATTTGAATACAAAATTATCGAAATATTACAATCCTTTAATCATTCACGCAAATTAACTATTGATTATAAAAAATTCTTAATCACGTGCAATCATTTTTATAGACTGAATAATGCAAACGATCGACAACAACGAAAAACGTTCGAAGTATTTACATTAGCGCAGTCATGGCCTATAGCTGCATGTTGGGATTTAAACTCGAAATGGAGCGATGTAAATGCCAGTTGCAGTCCTTGCAGAAGAACCGCATCGAAAAACTGGACATTGCATGGATTATGGCCTTCTAATTTACATGGAGGACATCCAGCTTTCTGTTCAGGCAGAGAAAACTATACAACGGCTCAAATAAATATGAATTTAAGGTCAGAATTACAAAGAAAATGGCCTACTTACAAAATATCAATGAGAGATGAGTCTTTTTGGAACTACGAATGGAAAAAGCACGGAACGTGTGCTTTAGGACATGCTGGCATTAATTCATTAAACAAATATTTCAACAAAGCTTTAGAGTTGTTAGATGAATATAATATAAGAAGAATTTTTGAAGAAGCAAACATCTATCCAGGTCATGAGTACGAATACAATAAAATTGTGCAGGCATTAAGTAATGCTTTAGGAGTCAACGGATTTTTGGGTTGTGGTAAACCTCCGGTTAGTATTTAAATTTCATGTCCATTTTTAAAACACATAAACGTATAATTTCTAATAAAAATATCATTTCTAGGGTTCCAGGGATCGGCAGTATTTAGTAGAAATTTATATTTGTTTCGACAGATCACTTCAATTGACGGATTGTAATGATACAGGTACTTTTCGAAGTAGTTGTAAACAAAAGCAAAAGATAACTTACGCTAAGGATATTGCATCTTGCTAATATTTCTAACAAATTTTTACGATAAAAGTCAACGCTTTGATATTTATATATGATTTGTCTGTATATATGGAACATTTTATACATTTATAGTAACTAATATATATTCAAAGTATTTAGTAGTGAATTTTAATTATGTTTTTATCTCATATATGTCGAAATTTTTAATAAATTTAACATACAAACCTATTCCTTTTAGAGAGAAAGTAGCAAGATTTTTAAGTACTGATTCGAATGAATTAAATAACAACCTTATAATTTCACAGCTCCATTTCGTGCATGATAATATATTGACATTTTATAATTAAATGGCCCTTTTATAAATTAAGAAAGTTTAATAAATATTTTTGGAACTACGAATGATTAAAGCACGGCACCTGTACCAATAAACTAAGCGAAACAAATACTTCGGAAAAATATTTTACGAAAACTTTACAATTATCAGGTAAACGCAATAAAACCACGTTTAAATATTCATGGTTTAGGCTTCAAGGGTCAAATAGGATGTAGCAAAAATACGGTTAGTACAGGATTTTTTTTAAGTAAAAATGTTCTTTGCCTTAATTTAAACTTAACTGCTTCGATTTTATTCTATTATTAAGATATATATCCGACCGATATTTTAATGAGGTCTAGAACATATGTTTCGCTAACGTTTTTCAATTTAATGAATTGTGATTCCAACCTTGATACATAATTATTTGCAACTTCAAATCATCAGCATCAAATCTTTTTTGATAAATCCTTAGTACATCATATGAAATTAAAACATTTTGTATTTGTCTAGTGATGTAGGTGATTTTTTGATCAGTTTTTAACAAAGATACATAATCATAAGTTCAGCACAAATCACTACTTTTGTATAAATTTTGTAAGTGAAAAATTTTAAGAAGTTAATAAAAATATAATATCAATGTTAGCACAATTGTAGAGAGAAGTAATAAATTTGGAAATCTGGGTTACTGTGTTATTTGAATATCCTCATAAAAAGCTAAAGTCAATATTGTAATAAGTGATATCTTATAAATAGTGTAGTAATTGCATCCAATTGTAAGTTTTCTCCCAAATCCTTGAAATATATAAAACACGACGTACACCATATGCGTCAGTCATATAAATTGTTCCCAAAGTAAGGCTGTGCTTAAAATTATTATTAGTTTTTTCATATAAAAAATTTATAAAAATGTTAAAAATCATTTTAGTTTTCAAACTAGTATTACTAGTTCTATCTGAAGCTACTCATGTGAATCAAAGGTAAAATCTTTAGCAAGCTTCTTAGTATTTTATTTATTTATATCTGATATAAGATTAATTTTTTTCTATATCAACATAGTTACGCCGAGAAATTTCAATACTTCCTACTAGTACAATCGTATCCGCAAACTGTTTGTTGGAGTTTGAATAGCGATTGGGAAAATTCAAAATGTAGTTTGTGCAAGCAGCGATTGAACATTTGGACATTGCATGGTTTATGGCCAAATAATTACAATGGAACGTACCCATCTCATTGTGAAAATGAAACGCAATTAGGGACAGATTCATTGAATGAAGCTTTAATAGATCAGTTAAATAGTAAATGGCCCACTTATAAGTTAACTTACTCAAGTCAATATTTCTGGAACTATGAATGGCAGAAGCACGGAACCTGTGCCACTGAAGTTAATGAAACAAGCACCTTAGAAAAATATTTTTCAAAATCTTTAGAATTGTTAGATAAGTACAATATGGAAGCAATACTTAGGAAAGCAAACATTCAACAAGGTGGCCAATACGAGTACAGTACGATATTTAATGCCATAAATAAGAGTTTACAAGTCAATGGTCAAATAGGATGCGTCAAGAACCCGGTAAGTCTACATGATTTGCTCAACAAATGTTTTCCTTGTGTACTAAAAACTTATTTTGATCTCATTTTCAGCTTTCGGGCGACCAATATCTTTATGAGGCTTATATATGTATTGATAAATCTTTCAACTTGATAAATTGTGATCCTAAGCTTGAAGTATTACCTTGCGAACGAAACCGAACTATAATTTACCCAAAAGCTTTGAAACCTTGTTCGTAATTATTAGCTAATATTTTTTTAAATCATTGTATATAACAAATAAAAATATTTATAACTATTTATAACAACGAATTAGCCCTAATTATTTTGTTATAAAGATTGAAACATAACTTTTATTTCTATAATTATGTAATAAGGTTTTATAAAATAAATGGTGATTTTATTATAAAAAATGGTGTATACTTGTCTGAAATAGAGAGCAGTCTACCGCAACGACATAATTGTAAAAGTAAATAACCCTGATAGAAATCCATATCATTGTAAAGCTAATGAATACCTCGTTTTAATGGAGATCGGCGAAAACTGGAGTCATTTTTGGCCCAGTGATGAAACGC